>JBBPBX010057989.1:10459-22246 GCA_038048925.1 Garcialebias charrua
GGGAAGGTTGTTAGTTTCTGCTCTGAAACTAACATTTCATAATGAAGGATAAAACAGCTGAAACTGTTTGTTTTGTCACTTAGCAAAATAACTCATGATCCACTAAACGATTTTTTGTAAACCTTCAAAAGTAATGAACGGTTGGACATTTACATTTAATTAACTTTAGTAGCAAACCCAATGAACCAAGCTTGCCTTTGCCAAATTATCTGGGGGAGGCGCAGGCACAGCTGAGGCATCCCAAGGTTGAGCTGAAAAATAAAATAAAAACTTATCAGATGCTTCGCTCCTCTCGACTCATTCTGCCATATTTTTTCTATTGACTAAAGGTCTATTTTTCCCTATTTTGCCTTTAGACGGACAACCTTTTGTGCAAAGTATTTTTTAACACTAGGAATACCAGAATATTCAGATGAGTACTACACTTACCAGAGCCTGTCAAATGACAGATTGAGGGATTTGCATTCAATTAGGTTTGTGTGACCCCCTGGGGCTGAAGTCTTTTGTGTGCTCAAAACATCCCCCAGTAGCCAAAACAAAACATCTCCCCCATATTCCAACAACAACATTCTTTCTGCAGGTTGAAAGTGCAGCTTTTTACAACACAGACCAAACTTTTGGAGATGTTGATGACTCTTTGCAAATGTCAACGCTAGAAACTTCAGTTTATTTTATAGATATACGTTTTATACTTTTTATACTACTATGCAAAAACTCAGGACAGTATTACACTTTTATTATTTCATTTTATGCTTATGTTCATTGGGTGTTTGGTGTTTTAGGGGTGTTTGGTGTTTCAGTGTTGGTGTAAATTTTCATACTTTTATACTATTATGAAAAAACTCAGGACAGTGTTACACTTTTTTACTATTTTACTATTTTATGCTTATGTTTATTAAATGTTTTAGTGTTTAGTGTTTAGATGGTTACTGTTGCACCGAGGGACTGAGAGAAACGCAATTTCGGTCCTGTGTATGTCCTGTACATATTGCAGTTCTGACAATAAAGTTGACTTTGACTGCCTCTAAGCGAGCAGGTCCCCGGTTCAAATCCTGGTCCGGGGGCCTTTCTGGGTGGAGTTTGCATGTTCTCTCCGTGCATGCGTGGGTTTTCTCCGGGTGCTCCGGTTTCCTCCCACAGTCCAAAAACATGCATGTTAGGCTGATTGTTAACTCTAAATTGACCCTAGGTGTGAGTGAGACAGGTCCCTCTTGTAAATGAGTCCCCGTGGCTCAACGAGTCCAGCCTGTATAAATAAAGGTTGAATGAATGAATGAACAAACTGATATGGAGAGAACACAAATTCTGTAAGAATAAAAATACTAAATATCACCTATTCCACGGTCAAGGCGGGATTGCATTGGTCACTTTTATCTGAAGGCGGCGGGATTGTACAGGTGGTCCCCGACTTACGAGGACATCGACTTACAGGCCTTCGGCCTGGAAACCCTGCTATGGACCGTATCGGTTCATAAGTTTCTCCGCGGAGACACATGCGCTTTATGTGAACGGCGGTTTTGTCAGGAAGGCATCTTTGTCCTTCCTGGACGAAGGACAAATGGTAAATGGAGCTTATTTATATAGCGCTTTCCAGCCCCCTATGAGGGGCCCCAAAGCGCTTTACAATACCAACCATCCAACCATTCATACACACATTCATACACCGGTAGCGGCAGACTGCCATGCAAGGCGCCATCCAGTCCTACCGGGAGAAACTCGGGGTTAAGTGTCTTGCCCAGGGACACGACACATGGTGTGGGGAAACGGGATTCGAACCTCCAACCTTCCGATCGGTGGACAAGTGCCATTACCACTATGCCACGGCTGCCTATCTGCCTATCTGCAAGCTACATGCTGAGTGAAATAAAATTGAATAAAGTTGTTTCACTCCAGTTTTCATGTAAACATTCATACTTTTGAGTGTGGAAAAATGATTGTGTTATACAACAAATACAGAGCTTTATCATTCAATGGGTCTCTGACTTTGTACAGTACTGTAATAGATTTAGTATTTTTATTCTTACAGAATTTGTGTTCTCTCCATATCAGTTTGTTCATTCATTCATTCAACCTTTATTTATACAGGCTGGACTCGTTGAGCCACGGGGACTCATTTACAAGAGGGACCTGTCTCACTCACACCTAGGGTCAATTTAGAGTTAACAATCAGCCTAACATGCATGTTTTTGGACTGTGGGAGGAAACCGGAGCACCCGGAGAAAACCCACGCATGCACGGAGAGAACATGCAAACTCCACCCAGAAAGGCCCCCGGACCAGGATTTGAACCGGGGACCTGCTCGCTTAGAGGCAGTCAAAGTCAAAGTCAAAGTCAACTTTATTGTCAGAACTGCAATATGTACAGGACATACACAGGACCGAAATTGCGTTTCTCTCAGTCCCTCGGTGCAACAGTAACCATCTAAACACTAAACACTAAAACATTTAATAAACATAAGCATAAAATAGTAAAATAGTAAAAAAGTGTAACACTGTCCTGAGTTTTTTCATAATAGTATAAAAGTATGAAAATTTACACCAACACTGAAACACCAAACACCCCTAAAACACCAAACACCCAATGAACATAAGCATAAAATGAAATAATAAAAGTGTAATACTGTCCTGAGTTTTTGCATAGTAGTATAAAAAGTATAAAACGTATATCTATAAAATAAACTGAAGTTTCTAGCGTTGACATTTGCAAAGAGTCATCAACATCTCCAAAAGTTTGGTCTGTGTTGTAAAAAGCTGCACTTTCAACCTGCAGAAAGAATGTTGTTGTTGGAATATGGGGGAGATGTTTTGTTTTGGCTACTGGGGGATGTTTTGAGCACACAAAAGACTTCAGCCCCAGGGGGTCACACAAACCTAATGGAATGCAAATTCCTCAATCTGTCATTTTACAGTCTCCCATGGGAGCTATATGTAAAATATGTACAAGTACATATGTTTGGTATTCCTAGTGTTAATACATGTGAGCTAATAATAACAAACTGGAAAACCTTTTAGATGCAGTTACACCTCCAAAATAGCAACTTCTCAGACACAAAAAACAAGGTACTGTACCTGCACATTCACTCTCAGAGAACAGAAAACAGGCTGCAGGCTCAGCTCGGGTGGGGGGGGGGGTGAAGGCCCACAGATAACAGACAGGAGCCGAGCTACACATGCACACACTGAGGAAAATGGGAGGAAGAAAAAGAAGCAGAGGTGTAGGGCTCCAGAAACAAACATACACATAAAAAGACTAAACAAATACAGTACATAATGACGCGTCAAATATAAAAATAAACGTTCCTGTCTCAATTTTACTTCTCGCCTGGCCGGACACACTAAACGTCCAATTTAAAGGTCAGGCAGCCAGCCTCACATTTCTGGTCTTGGCATGTTTTTGGCTGCCCTCGCTTATAAATCACGGAAATCTTGGTTCTGCCAACTAGCGTGTGCGCAAAATCCGCCTAGTTATCGAAAAGCAGACACCTCATTCATAGTGTCAAGTCATCGGCTCAGGGTGAACTATTTCCTGTTACTGTAATCAAATTGTTTTAAAAACGACATATCAACAAACACTATTTAACACTCACATTTCTTGCTGACCTGCGTGGATGTCTAGGAATCTCCGCCAACCCGATCCTGACCGCACCATGGACAGAGGAAGCTGGCCAGAGACAAACCCAATCACTGGACTTTCTGCCATATTTACCGTGCCTCGCAGCTGCGCTCCGTTCAGAGGTCTTCAGGAGCAGGCGTGGGGAGAATGGGTTTTCGGCACCAAAATGATGGGGATTTTAAACCCCTGTTACCTTAATAAAAACCACACAAGTATAAACAAGAGAACAGTGTTAAATCAGACAAACAACTTTGCAAAGGGGAATGGCTTTTAATGTCTTTTGAAACTTAGTTTTGGTCTCAAATACATTGTCCTGCACAATTCCAAATTGTACTGGACATGACAAGCTATTTATACAAGAAGCAGGTGGAGTTTGACAAGCTCTGACGTCTTACAGATAAAACAAACAAGTCATGGTTCTGATCAAACAAGAACATCTAATCCCAACATTTGTCAAGGCTAGAAGACTGTCTTTTCTGTATCAGAGAAAAAGCAAACAACATGTTTGTACTATCAAATATAAGTGTTTAAAGGGAACAGAGAATATTTGATATAAGTGAGCTGGGTTATAATTATTGGGTCAGAGTAATTAGTTTTAGATGATAAATATTGAACATCTCCATCAGTTTTCTAGTGATAATTCTTACAGCTCTTTTCTGTAATACAAAAATAGGCTTTGTGATTGTTTTACACGCTTTCCCCCAAACATCAATACAATAGATTAAGTGTGGAACAATGATTGTGTTATACAACAAATACAGAGCTTTATCATTCAATAGGTCTCTGACTTTGTACAGTACTGCAATCGATTTAGCTATTTTTATTCTTACAGAATTTATGTGTTGTTTCCATGTCAGTTTGTCATCAATAATAACACCCAAAAACTTCACCTCACTCACTCTACAAATCTCAACACCCTCAATTTTGAGTGGAACATCAACAGTTTTCTTTTTATTACTGAATATCATGTAATTAGTTTTTTCTAGATTTAATGATAATTTATTGATTTTAAACCAAGTTTGTATTTTGGTAAATTCTGTCTTTATCAATTCCAACATTTGTTCTATATCTTCACCTAAACAGAAAAATGTGGTATCATCAGCAAAAAGTATACATTTAAGGAGTCCTGACACATTTACCAAGTCATTCACATATAAAATAAATAGCTTTGGTCCAAGCACAGAGCCCTGGGGAACTCCACATGTGATATTACAGAGGTCAGATCTTACATCATTTATTTGTACAAATTGTTTCCTATCTTTCAAATAGCTAGATACCCACTGTAATGCTGGTCCTCTAATACCATATTTGTTCAGTTTTTCAAGGAGAATGGTGTGATCAATAGTATCGAATGCTTTTTTTAAATCAACAAAAATACTGACACAATATTGTTTTTGATCGACAGCAGTAGTTATTTGTTCCATTAATTCCATGAGAGCCATTGATGTAGAGTTTTTAGCTCTGAACCCATATTGACTGTTGCTTAGAATATTTTGTTTGTCTATAAATTGATCTAGTCTGTTCACAAATAGTTTTTCAAGAATTTTAGAAAACTGTGGTAACAAGGATATAGGTCTATAATTGTTGAACACACATTTATCACCATTTTTAAAAAGAGGAACTACCTTAGCTACTTTCATATTATCTGGAAATATTCCTGTTGAAAATGATAAATTACATATATATGTAAACGGCTCAATAACATGGCTCATTATGTCCTTTACAAACATCATATCCATGTCCACCCAGTCCTTTGATCTCTTGTCTGTAAGATTTTTTACTACCTTCATTATTTCCTCTTTGTTAGTTCCATTTAGAAAAATACTGTTTGCACAACCTGTAATTGAATGGCTCACATTATTATTTACTTTTGGTATTTTAGCTGCAAGGCTTGATCCAACATTCACAAAATATTGATTAAATCCATTGACAATTTCATTTTCATCATAAACTTCATCTTTTTCTGTTACAAAATATTTTGAAATACTAGTTTTTGCTTTATGATTCTTCATAACACTATTCATTACTCGCCATGTTGCTTTCATATCACCATTACTTTTATCTAATAATTTACTATAATATTCTTTCTTATGTTTCCTTATAATCCCTACTAATTTATTTTTATACTTTTTATATTTTTCTTCAGCGTTCTGACTTCGCAATTTCAAGAAACATGAATACAAATAATTCTTTTTTTTACAAGCATTTCTCAACCCTTTTGTCATCCATGGTTGGTCAACGATATTTCTCTTTGTATAATTTGTTTGTACACAATTTTTTTCATACAGAGTTTCCAAGATATTCATAAACTCATCATATGATCTGTTCACATCATCAACATACACTTCATTCCAGTCTTGTTTATCTAGATCCTCTTTTAATTTTTCCAAAACTTTTTTTGATGTGTTTATGATCTTTTTCTTTGTTTTAACTGCTTTTGTGACATTTTGATCATTTTTGTAGATTGTGAAAACTGGTAAATGATCACTTAAGTCAGTCGTTAAAATACCACCTATCACCTCTCCGTTTGTTATATTTGTGAAAATATTATCAATTATTGTGGCACTATGAGTTGTAATTCTTGTTGGCTTGGATATCAACGGATACATATTTAAACTGTACATTGAATTTATAAATGTACTGATGTTATTTGAATCTGTTTTATTTCCCATATCAATGTTAAAGTCTCCACACAAAAAAACTTTTTTATTAAAACTCTTCTCCAATAGCTCCAAGATTTTATCAGTGAATATTTCTATATTTGATCCTGGTGATCTATATACACAACTTATTATTATGTTTTTATCATTTTTGTTTATTATTTCTATTGTTATCATTTCCATAATATTATCAACTATTATTGACATTTCATTATTTAATTTACATTTTATTTCATTCATTACATATAGAGCGACACCACCACCTCTTTTATTATTTCTGTTCATGTGAAATAATTCATACCCTTCGATGTGAATATTACTTGTGTTATCGTCATTGAGCCATGTCTCTGACAGTGCTATTATTGTAAAAGTTCTGTTTAACTGTTTTAAGTAATCTGTTATTTTGGATATATTTGCATTTATACTTCTGCTGTTAAAGTGAATAATAGAGAGAACTCCATTTGTTATATTGATGTCATTAAATTGCTCTTCATTGTAGTATAAAGGGGTCGGGTGCAATGTGAGATGGGTGGCGGCCGAGGGCGGGGACCCTGGCGGTCTGATCCTCGGCTACAGAAGCTGGCCATTGGGACATGGAATGTCACCTCTCTGGTGGGGAAGGAGCCTGAGCTAGTGTGTGAGGTTGAGAGGTTCCGACTAGAAATAGTCGGACTCACCTCAACGCATGGCTCTGGCTCTGGAACCAGTTTCCTTGAGAGGGGTTGGACACTCTTCCACTCTGGAGTTGCCCCTGGTGAGAGGCGCCGAGCAGGAGTGGGCATACTGGTTGCCCCCCATCTTGGTGCCTGTACGTTGGGGTTCACCCCGGTGAACGAGAGGGTAGCCTCCCTTCGCCTACGTGTGGGGGGACGGGCTCTGACTGTTGTTTGTGCCTATGCACCAAACGGCAGCTCAGACTACCCACCCTTTTTGGAGTCCTTGGAGGGGGTATTGGAGAGTGCGCCTCCTGGGGACTCCCTTGTTCTACTGGGGGACTTCAACGCTCACGTGGGCAATGACAGTGAGACCTGGAGGGGTGTGGTTGGGAGGAACGGCCCCCCTGATCTGAACCAGAGTGGTGTTCTGTTATTGGACTTCTGTGCTCGTCATGGATTGTCCATAACGAACACCATGTTTAAGCATAAGGGTGTCCATATGTGCTCTTGGCACCAGGACACCCTAGGTCGCAGTTCGATGATCGACTTTGTTGTCGTCTCATCTGATCTGCGGCCGCATGTCTTGGACACTCGGGTGAGGAGAGGGGCGGAGCTGTCTACTGACCACTACCTGGTGGTGAGTTGGCTCCGATGGTGGGGGAGGATGCCGGTCAGACCTGGCAGACCCAAACGTATCGTGAGGGTCTGCTGGGAACGTCTGGCAGAGTCTCCCGTAAGACGGAGCTTTAACTCCCACCTCCGGGAGAGCTTTGAACACGTTCCGAGGGAGGCGGGGGACATGGAGTCCGAGTGGGCCGTGTTCCGCGCCTCTATTGTCGAGGCAGCTTATCGGAGCTGTGGCCGCAAGGTTGTTGGTGCCTGTCGAGGTGGCAACCCTCGAACCCGGTGGTGGACACCGGCAGTGAGGGATGCTGTCAGGCTGAAGAAGGAGTCCTATTGGGCCTTTTTGGCTTGTGGGACCCCGGAAGCAGCTGATAGGTACCGGCAGTCCAAGCGGCATGCGGCTCGGGTGGTTGCTGAGGCAAAAACTCGGGCGTGGGAGGAGTTCGGAGAGGCCATGGAGAATGACTTCCGTACGGCTTCGAGGCGATTCTGGTCCACCATCCGGCGTCTCAGGGGGGGAAAGAGGTACGAGACCAACACCATTTATGGTGGAGGTGGCGTGCTGCTGACCTCAACTCGGGATGTTGTGAGTCGGTGGGCGGAATACTTCGAAGACCTCCTCAATCCTACTGGCACGTCTTCCACTGAGGAAGCAGAGCCTGGGGACTTTGGGTCGGGTTCTCCGATCTCTGGTGCTGAGGTCGCCGAGGTGGTTAAAAAGCTCCGCGGTGGCAAGGCTCCGGGGGTGGATGAGATTCGCCCGGAGTTCCTTAGGGCTCTGGATGTTGTAGGGTTGTGTTGGCTTACGCGACTCTGCAATATCGCGTGGACATCGGGGGCAGTTCCCTTGGATTGGCAGACTGGGGTGGTGGTTCCCCTATTTAAAAAGGGGGACCGTAGGGTGTGTTCCAACTATAGGGGGATCACACTCTTAAGCCTCCCTGGTAAGGTCTATTCAGGGGTTCTGGAGAGGAGGGTCCGTCGGATAGTCGAACCTCGGATTCAGGAGGAGCAGTGTGGTTTTCGTCCTGGTCGTGGAACACTGGACCAGCTCTACACCCTCAGCAGGGTCCTGGAGGGTGCGTGGGAGTTTGCCCAACCAGTTTACATGTGTTTGTGGACTTGGAGAAGGCATTCGACCGCGTCCCTCGGGGGGTTCTGTGGGGGGTACTCCGGGAGTATGGGGTACCAGGCCCTTTGATAAGGGCTGTTAGGTCCCTGTACGACCGGTGTCAGAGCTTGGTCCGCATTGCCGGCAGTAAGTCAGGCTCGTTTCCGGTGAGAGTTGGACTCCGCCAAGGTTGCCCTTTGTCACCGATTCTGTTCATAACTTTTATGGACAGAATTTCTAGGCGCAGCCAAGGTGTTGAGAGGATCCGTTTTGGTGACCTTAGAATCGCTTCTCTGTTTTTTGCAGATGATGTGGTCCTATTGGCTTCATCAGCTCGTGATCTACAGCTTTCGCTGGAGCGGTTTGCAGCTGAATGCGATGCGGCCGGGATGAGGATCAGTTCCTCCAAATCCGAGGCCATGGTCTTGAGCCGGAAAAGGGTAGCATGCCCTCTCCGGGTCGGGGAGGAGGTCCTGCCCCAAGTGGAGGAGTTTAAGTATCTCGGGATCTTGTTCACGAATGAGGGAAAACTGGAGCGTGAGATCGATAGGCGGATAGGTGCAGCGTCCACAGTGAAGCGGGCGCTGTACCGGTCTGTCGTGGTGAAGAGAGAGCTGAGTCAAAAGGCAAAGCTCTCAATTTACCGATCGATCTACGTTCCCACCCTCATCTATGGTCATGAGCTTTGGGTTATGACCGAAAGAACAAGATCTCGGATACAAGCGGCTGAAATGAGTTTTCTCCGCAGGGTGGCTGGACTCTCCCTTAGAGATAGGGTGAGAAGCTCAGTCATCCGGGAGGGACTCGGAGTAGAGCCGCTGCTTCTCCACATCGAGAGGAGCCAGTTGAGGTGGCTCGGGCATCTGGTTAGGATGCCTCCTGGACGCCTCCCTGGTGAGGTGTTCCGGGCACGTCCCACCGGGAGGAGACCCAGAGGAAGACCCAGGACGCGCTGGAGGGACTATGTTTCTCGGCTGGCCTGGGAACGCCTTGGGATTCCCCCGGAGGAGCTGCTCCAAGTGGCTGGGGAGAGGGAAGTCTGGGCCTCCCTACTTAGGCTGCTACCCCCGCGACCCGACCCCGGATAAGCGGAAGAAGATGGATGGATGGATGGATGGTAGTATTCGCTATCTTTTATTACTGGAAAAAAGTTAGCATCAATAACATCATTAACATTATATATTTTAGGTTCTGAGTCTTCGTATGTTGTCATGTTTTAATGTATTTGTTCATTTCAGTTGTTTCATTGATTTGTAATTTGTCCTCCCTTGAGCTCGTCTAGATCCTTCAGTTCTTTTATCATTTTAGGGTTAGCTCCTTCATGTGTTTTGATAAAGATGTTTCCATTTCTTGTCCATGTTGATGCTATTTTGTGTTGGCTTTTTAGCCACCTTGCTTCCTTTGCAATTTTTCCATTTTTTTTTGTTAGGTGTTCATTTATGTACACTTTTGTTTCCTTCAGTAGCTTTGATTGACTAATTACATAGTTTCTAAACTTCCTGCTAACGAACTCGACGACTACCGACGGTTTGGAAGTTGGTGATTTACTGGGCAGGGTGTAACAGAACGAAATGTCCTCATATTTTATGTCATAGTAATTGTCCCATAAAAAATTAACTAGTCTCCTCCAGAGTCTCTAGTTCTTCCTGTGGTGCATCCTCAGTTGGGCCAGTGTTAGTGAGAGCATGTTTATATGTCCGACACTTACTAACATCAAGTCCTGTGATCACCACGTTGTTTTTTTTTGTGTATTTTTCCATGTCATCTATTTTTTTTTCCAGTTCAGCTATTTTATTGTCTTTGCTAATTAACAGATCTTTCAGTTGTCTTATTTCATCAACCAGACCGGCCTGTGAATCAATTTTTGCTGATAATTTTGATAGTTTTTCACTTATAGAGTTTAGTGATTTTTTAAAGTCTTGCATTTCTGTTGAGTTGTTTCCTTCCGACTCTGGTGACTTTTGTCCACCTTTTTTCGTCATTTTCGTCATTACTTACAGAGTTTGTAGTCTAGTGGTAGCAGGTCTCTGGTTGATGGTTTGTTTACTGAACCACGTGGCCCTTCCACGAGGCTCACAGGCCTAACGATGGTGGCTGTGGCCCAGTGCCCAGATCAGCGGTTAGTTCAGAACTCACGGTCTCAGCAGTCTGCAGCAATCAGATCTGTTTTCCTAAGAGGTTGGCTCACTAGCCTGGCTTAGACGGCGGTCCTCCGGTTTGCACACGGTGTTGGGCCTCCAACAGTCGCAGCAGCTCCGGTGTTATTAGAACAGAACTCACGGTTTCAGCAGCCTGCAGCAATCAGCTCCATCATCCGAAGAGGCTTTGCTCACTAGATCCGATGCAGCCCAGTCAGCACAGCACGCAGCTCCAATAGCTTCAGGCGCAGCTCCGACACCAGCCCGGTCCCATGCGGTGGTCCCCTGGCTCGCCCACGGCGCTCGGCCCAGCTCGAAGCCCCAGGTGGCGTCCACGGCTCCCGGCCCACTCGCGGCGCCTGGTCCAGCTCGAAGCCCCAGGTGGCGTTCACGGCTCCCGGCCCACTCGCGGCGCCTGGTCCAGCTCGAAGCCCCAGGTGGCGTCCACGGCTCCCGGCCCACTCGCGGCGCCTGGTCCAGCTCGAAGCCCCAGGTGGCGTTCACGGCTCCCGGCCCACTCGCGGCGCCTGGTCCAGCTCGAAGCCCCAGGTGGCGTTCACGGCTCCCGGCCCACTCGCGGCGCCTGGTCCAGCTCAAAGCCCCAGGTGGCGTTCACGGCTCCCGGCCCACTCGCGGCGCCTGGTCCAGCTCGAAGCCCCAGGTCGCGTTCACGGCTCCTGGCCCACTCGCGTTAGCCAACCGAGATACACAAGTCTCTCCAGCATGTCTTCCCCCCCAAGTAACAGAAGAACGTTCTGAGAACGTTCTGAGAACGTTATTTTTAGGTTACGGGAACGTTCCCTCCTAACGTTCTGAGAACGTTCTGGTGTGGAGTTTTCTCGTGGTTCTCAGAACGTTAGGTAGAACGTTCTGAGAACGTTCTGAGAACGTTCTCAGAACGTTAGGTGAGAACGTTCTGAGAACGTTAGGTGAGAACGTTAGGTGAGAACGTTCTGAGAACGTTCTCAGAACGTTCTGAGAACGTT
>JBBPBX010057990.1:0-22246 GCA_038048925.1 Garcialebias charrua
TCTCCTCAAATTTGACAGCAGGGCTACAGTAATCAATCTTCAGTCAGAACTGAAAGTTTTTGCTGGACAGTGGGACAGGCTTAAGACATCCCATGTGGATGAATACAAGTCCAGAACAGCAGAGGGTGGATCAGCAGAAGGAGAAGAATGTGAAATTGTGACTAAAAGCTGTGATTCTTGCAAAAACTGTCCTCTGTGTTGCTATCAAATTCTCAGGCGGTTCAACATGTTATCAGATGCCTATCATCTCCTTGGGCTCGCATACAAGTATCTGCTGACCCTCTCCCTGACTCAGGTGGCCTGTGAAAGAACATTCTCAACACTCAAGTTCATTAAAAGCAAACTCCGAAGCAGCCTGTCCGCAAACAAGCTGGAGATGTTTATGCTGATGGCCACCGAAAAGGACATTCTCATGTCATTGGATGTCGACATAGTAATTGACCGAGTAGCTGAGAAAAGTGAGCTGTTAAGAAAGCTGCTTTTGTAGCCTGATGAGGTAAAATAAAGTTATCAAAACACTCAATATAATGCACTAGATAAGAATAGATTAAATAATTAATTAGAATTAATGCATGTTCATATCTTAATGCATAAGACACTAGGTGGAATATATGAGAATGAGGTATTGTGTATAAACTGAGCTATATATAAGCTGTTTTTCTTCCAGTCTTAACCTCTCACTGTCTCTTATAGGAGATCGCCACTCATTTTTGGAACCTTGACGTGGGTTCAAATAAGTAAGTACTGCATAGACTACACGATTCAAATATTTTTGTAAAGATGCCAGTACTGTGAATATTTGAGCATGTCCATAAAATGTCCTTTTTTTCCTCACTTTTTTCTCTGTCTCCTTTCACTTCTTAAAGGTTTCCATGTTTGACGAAATATTCTGAGTTGCTGCACTGACTGTTGCTGCTGAAGAGGTCTAAGGTGACATTTTATTGATGTAATGAGTATATAGTCTGTGAAAATATTACTCAGTCACAAACTTTGTACAATTTTTATACATTTTAATATTGGTAAAAAGTAATGTCTTACTGTCTCCCTCTATTCCTGCCTGTCCAAATTTCCAGGATCCTTATTATACAATGTACATTGTTCAGGAGGTTAACTAGACCAAGCAGCCTTTTGGTTTCAGGCTTTAACATGACTGGGAGGATGGTGTAGTAAGTTTAAGTTCATTAGACAAGTACATATACACCAACAAGACAATGTTTGTTATGTTATCTTAACACAAAACAGGAATATATGGCTGATGGAAAAATAAAGTTTCTTTATAGAATGGTTGTTTGAGATTTTTAATTTCTGTGTTCCTGTTGTTACAATACAGAGCCATCAGGCTCTCTGATGGTTCCTCCTTTTTGAGGCATGGTATGGTATGGTTTCCTATAAATACTGTTTAACAAACACCATTATGTCATCTTAATAAACTATGATTTTATTCTAAGCACCTTGTTGGGTCAAGGGAAAACAGACATAAATACAAGCAATATCTAAGAGTGATTGCTGTTAGCACATCTTGCTCTGACTATAATCATTCTGACAGGGTGCCATGATAACATGGGTCATCATAGAATTACTGACTTAAATAAAAAAGTATCTTTTCATTACAGTTTGCAAGCACTGTCACAAGAAATTTGTTTCCATTCACGAGCGTCATTCTCTTTCCATCAATACCTGGTGGGCCACTCTGCTCAAAATGCCTGGGCCGATTTTTTGTCCCAGTCCAGCCCTGCTACCGGGAGCAACTCGGGGTTAAGTGTCTTGCCCAGGGACTCAACAACACATGGTGGGGGAAGCGGGATTCGAACTTCCAACCTTCCGATTGGGGGTCGGCTGCCACTACCACTGTGCCACGGCCGTCCCATAAAGTGTATAAAATGTAAAAAGAAACAGTATACTGTATAAGGATCTAAGATAGCTAATAATTAATAATAGCACTAATTATGCTATTAGTGCTTATGTATTTTTAGTTTATGTTTTTCTTAGTTCATATCTTAAATCTTGTTACAGTTTTTCTTTTACATTTTATTGTTGGATGTAACTGGGACCCTGTATACATAATTTTGTTCCACCACATGTACCACATGTGGTAAACATAAACATAAACATAAACATAAACATGTGGTGTGAACGACAATAAAGAAACTCTGAATTGACTCTCTAAAGATATACTCTAAACACTAATAATGTAAAATAATATAGCATATTAAACAGCAGCCTGAACATGAGTCTGTAGTGAGCAGATGTGTATAAATACATAATCTTAAAGGCAAGAGGTCAGCAGCATGGATAATCAGCAGCACAGATATGTCACATATACCAACTAAAGTGGCATTACAGTGATTTTTTCTTTTCTTTTCTTTTTTCACAGTGATTATCCCGGTTATTTATTCATCAGTCTAACAGCTTCAGGGTAGAAGCTGTTCCTCAGTCTAGTGGTTCTACACTTAATGCTCCTCAACCTGCTGTCTGAGGGGAGTGGGGCGAAAAGTGTGTGTGCTGGGTGAGTGGGGTCCTTCATGATGCAGGTGGCTCTCTTCCTGCATCTGGAGGTGTAAATGTCTGTGATGGTGGGGAGACTGACTCCAACATCTTCTGTGCAGCCTTCACCACTCTCTGTAGAGCTTTTCTTTCTGCAGCTGTGCAGCCTCCATGCCACACGTTGATGCTGGAGCACAGGATGCTCTCCACTGCACACCTGTAGAAGGAGGTGAGAACTGGGCTGCTCAGACCAGCTCGTCTCAGCCGTCTGAGGAAGTAGAGTCTCTGATGACCTTTCTTGATCAGGCTGGTGGTGTTGTTGCTCCAGCTGAGGTTATCATTCATGTGTACACCCAAGTACTTGTAGCTGGAGACTACCATTGCAGATCCTCCTACATTGGGGTGGGGTTGGAAGTTTTCCTTCTGAAGTCCTTTGTCTTCTTCACACTGATGAGGAAGTTGAAGGTTGTTCTTCCTGCACCAGCTCTCCAGGTGTTCCTCCTCCTGCCTGTAGCTGTACTCTAGCTGTAGCTACCACTTGACCAGGTCACCCTTGTAAAAGAGATCTCGATCTCAACGGGCTTTACCTGGTAAAATAAAGGTGATTGAAACTCATCGTTGTTTGTGATGCATCCAACCACCACTGTATCATCTGTAAAACTTTACTATATGACAGCCTGGATGGGTAGGTGCACAGTCAAATGTGAGCAGGGTGAACAGGAGGGGGCTCAACACTGTTACATCCCCATGGGGATGTCATTCCAGTCAGGTCAGAGGGATGAGGTGTTTAGTGGTGTTCAGTGGTGTTTTGGGAGGCTAATTGGCTGCAGCTGTGGGTTAATTGAAGTGCTGCAGGTGGGGTGGTTGTTTCTTCCCTTTATTAGTTCCAGTCTGAAGACGCCCAAGGGGTGAGAGATGCAACAGGAGAGGAGCTGAGGTCTATACAGCAGCAGCAGCAGAGCAGATGAAGGAGCAGCAGATGAAGAAACAGCTGACCAGATGAATCAGAAGCAGCAGCAGACGCAGAAGAGACTGAGAGCAGAGGTCCAAGCTGCAGAAGCTGAGCAGAGTTCAAAACAGCAGAAGCAGAAGGAGGTCCAAGCTGCAGATGCAGAGAGAAGGAGTCATGGTCGAGTGTGAAGAAGCCTAATGCCTAATGTTGCCGTTTGATGTTGATGAAGCCGAAGATGAACCTATGTGTGAAGAAAACCTGATGTTGTCGTCATTGTTGTCGTGAGGATGAAGCCGAAGATGAAACTGTGAGAAGAAGGAGAAGACCTGCTGTCGTTCTGTTGCTGTGAGAAGGAGAAGACCTGCTGTCGTTCGGTTGTCTACCTGAAGCTGAGTTTTTTCGACCTGGTGAGATCGATTGTTCAGTTTTCGCATTTTGTTTACATTAGGTGGGGTTTTTGTTTACTAGTCGGGCATTTTCTCCAGCTTCGACGGCTGCATCGCAGTTGGCCTGGGGGAAGTGTCTTTATATTTCTTTGAATCGACTCACCAGGTCCAACTTTAATTTAATTACTTTGAGAGGGACACGGGGAAAGCTGAGGGTTTGGACTGACTTTTTTCCTGTTTGTTTTTAGGACTGCTGGAGGCGGTACAGCTGAGCCTAAAATAAACTTTTTCTTTTAACCCTCTTTTCTGGTCTTGTGTCCCTCAATTTGTTACTTGACCCATCGGGGCGTAACATATGGGGGCTCGTCTCAAACTGTCCTAGTTTTTGAGCTGGTGGCTTTGTTGTTGGCTCGTTTGGGATCATTTTTCTTTGTGTGGCTTCGTTGTTTTTGCTGTTTTCTGTGCGTTTTGGGCACAGCTGTCACGCGTTGGGACGCACGTTTTGTTTTGGGGGGGGTGTTTGTTGTGCTACGTTCAGGTGCTTATGGGACGTTATTGTGCTATTCAGTGGTTTGAGTTGCCGGCTTATGAGTTATTTTGACCCTCTTATTATGGAGTTCGATTTGGATAGATTTTTAGATCAGCCTACTACAGACACTTTGGCTGCCTGCACAAAGGAGCAGTTATTGTGTGTAGCAGACCACTTTAAAATCACAATTGATAAACGCACTAAGAGGGAGACGATAGAAGGGGATTTGCTCTCAGAGTTAGCTCATATTGGGATCATTCCTGCTGCAGTAGCTTCTAAAACTCCAGTAGGAGTTGGATCATATGATGTGGATAAAGAGGTTTGTCTAAGGGAATTAGAATTAGAGTTTGAAATACGTCGGATGGAGAATGAGACCGCCAGAAAAAAAGAAGAAGCTGAGACCGCCAGAAGAAAGGAAGATGCTGAGACTGCCAGGAGAGAATCTGATACCAGAAAAGCTGAGTCTGAAGCAGTTGTGAGGAAAGCAGAGTTAGAGCAACAAACTGCTCTGAGGGAAAAAGAACTTCTGTTTGAGCAACGGAGAATAGAGTTGGATGCTCAGATACGTCTGAAGGAAGTAGAAAGGGGAGCTGCTCCTTCTCCACCTGCTCGTGAGTTTGATGTAAGTAGACATATTCAGCTTGTTCCTCCGTTTAATGAGGATGACGTGGATACGTATTTTGTCTTGTTTGAGAAGGTTGCACGCTCGTTGAAATGGCTGTGAATGTTTGGCCATTATTGTTGCAATGTGTGTTGAAAGGTAAAGCTCAGGATGCTTACGCGTCTCTTTCGGTGGCAGACAGTGGAGACTTTGTGAAAATGAAGGAAGCTATTATGCGGACATATGAGCTGGTGCCTGAAGCATATCGGTAAAAATTCAGGAACTTGAAAAAGCAGTATAATCAGACTTATGCTGATTTTATTAGGGACAAGGAGACTCTGTTTAATCGATGGTGTGCTGTAAATAATGTTTCAGATTTTCAGCAACTTAAACAGCTTATTTTGATGGAGGACTTTAAGTTGGGGTTGCCAGACAAGATTACTACGTAGTTGAATGAGAAAAATGTTTCAGGTGTGTCTAAGGTGGCGGTGCTCGTGGACGAGTACATGTTAACACATAAATATATTTTGGATCGTTCACATGATTTCTTCAGGTTTGGTGGAGCGGATGGTCAGGGGGAGGATGGCGCCAACGCTGTTTTTTTAAGACGTGCCTCGATTGCCGGCTGTACAGGGTGGGGATAAATTCTTATCGAATCATGGTGCGGATGTGAAGTCGGAGATCGTCTGTTTCTATTGTAAGGATGTGGGACATATCGTGGCTAATTGTCCAGTACTGAGGGAGAGGGCACCTAAGCCTGTAGCTATGTTGTCCACTTTAGAGGTCAGTACTCGGTCCCTTTCTGCTGATGTGTCATGCGAGGGTTCTGTTTTCAAAGCTTTTGTTATGAATGGCTTTATTTCAGTGTTGCCTTCGAAGAGAAAAATCCCTGTTAAGATATTGCGGGACACGGCTGCTTCTCAGTCTCTTGTTTTGGATGGAATATTACCTTCGGATGCTCTGTCTGTGAAGGGCCCTGGCATTTCTGTTCGAGCTTTTGACATGAAGGATGTTAGGGTGCCTGCGCATTGTATCAGCGTCCAGTCTGAGCTTTGGTCAAGTGACGCTGTAGGCAGTATGTTTGATTTCATTTGTATGGGGATGCACGTGGTGTAGTCTGGCTGAATCTTCCCATGCAAATTCTTGTGTGTGTGGGGGGGACTGTTACATCTCCATGGGGATGTCATTTCAGTCAGGTCAGAGGAATGAGGTGTTTAGTGGTGTTTAGTGGTGTTCAGTAGTGTTTTGGGAGGCTAATTTGCTGCAGCTGTGGGTTAATTGAAGTGCTGCAGGTGGGGTGGTTGTTTCTTCCCTTTATTAGTTCCAGTCTGAAGACGCCCAAGGGGTGAGAGATGCAACAGGAGAGGAGCTGAGGTCTATGCAGCAGCAGCAGCAGAGCAGATGGAGGAGCAGCAGATGAAGAAGCAGCTAACCAGATGAATCAGAAGCAGCAGCAGACGCAGAAGAGACTGAGAGCAGAGGTCCAAGCTGCAGAAGCAGAAGGTCAAAGCTGCAGCTGCAGAGAGAAGGAGTCATGGTCGAGTGTGAAGAAGCCTAATGCCTAATGTTGGGTGTGGGGTGTAGGGTGTGTTCCAACTATAGGGGGATCACACTCTTAAGCCTCCCTGGTAAGGTCTATTCAGGGGTTCTGGAGAGGAGGGTCCATCGGATAGTCGAACCTCGGATTCAGGAGGAGCAGTGTGGTTTTCGTGCTGGTCGTGGAACACTGGACCAGCTCTACACCCTCAACAGGGTCCTGGAGGGCGCGTGGGAGTTTGCCCAACCAGTTTACATGTGCTTTGTGGACTTGGAAAAGGCATTCGACCGCGTCCCTCGGGGGGTTCTGTGGGGGGTACTCCGGGAGTATGGGGTACCAGGCCCATTGATATGGGCTGTTAGGTCCCTGTACGACCGGTGTCAGAGCTTGGTCCGCATTGCCGGCAGTAAGTCAGGCTCGTTTCCAGTGAGAGTTGGACTCCGCCAAGGTTGCCCTTTGTCACCGATTCTGTTCATAACTTTTATGGACAGAATTTCTAGGCGCAGCCAAGGTGTTGAGAGGATCCGTTTTGGTGGCCTTAGAATCGCTTCTCTGTTTTTTGCAGATGATGTGGTCCTATTGGCTTCATCAGATCGTGATCTACAGCTTTCGCTGGAGCGGTTTGCAGCCGAGTGTGATGCGGCCGGGATGAGGATCAGTTCCTCCAAATCCGAGGCCATGGTCTTGAGCCGGAAAAGGGTAGCATGCCCTCTCCGGGTCGGGGATGAGGTCCTGCCCCAAGTGGAGGAGTTTAAGTATCTCGGGGTCTTGTTCACGAATGAGGGAAAACTGGAGCGTGAGATCGATAGGCGGATAGGTGCAGCATCCGCAGTGAAGCGGGCTCTGTACCGGTCTGTCGTGGTGAAGAGAGAGCTGAGTCGAAAGGCAAAGCTCTCAATTTACCGATCGATCTACGTTCCCACCCTCATCTATGGTCATGAGCTTTGGGTTGTGACCGAAAGAACGAGATCTCGGATACAAGCGGCTGAAATGAGTTTTCTCCGCAGGGTGTCTGGACTCTCCCTTAGAGATAGGGTGAGAAGCTCAGTCATCCGGGAGGGACTCGGAGTAGAGCCGCTGCTTCTCCACATCGAGAGGAGCCAGTTGAGGTGGCTCGGGCATCTGGTTAGGATGCCTCCTGGACGCCTCCCTGGGGAGGTGTTCCGGGCATGTCCCACCGGGAGGAGGCCCAGAGGAAGACCCAGGACACGCTGGAGGGACTATGTTTCTCGGCTGGCCTGGGAACGCCTTGGGATTCCCCCAGAGGAGCTGCTCCATGTGGTTGGGGAGAGGGAAGTCTGGGCCTCCTTACTTAGGCTGCTACCCCCGCGACCCGACCCCGGATAAGCGGACGAAAATGGATGGAAATGGATGGATGGGTCATAAATGTTATTAGTCTTTATGCATGTGTTGCTGTGTTCTGTCATGTACTTTCCAGGATTGCAGATGGAAGTTGGGTGTGTTTGCCTTGTGCTTTTTTGTGGATAATTGTTGTGGGGTTTTTTTGTTTTACTTTCTGTCTTTCCTTTTCTTTCTCTCTATTAAAAAAAACAATCATATCGGAGTGAGAGGATAGCTGTAAGGTGAGAAGGGAGGCCATCTATAAAGGAAAAAAAATTTAATCCATAAAAAGAGTGAACTCGTTAGAAATTTGGGTCAGATCAAATCTGTTCCAACTTTATTTGGAATATGGTAAAGTCAGTAAACTGACCAGAACCTAAACTCCTACATATTGGTGGCTCCGTACGTCCTCTGAACGGATTTAAATTGTATTTGTGTGATCTAATGTTACGGTTTGTTGGCATAAATATTATCCATGTTTTTGGACTTGGAAAGATAATTCTGGCTGGGAGTGTCCGGGAATCGCTATCGCTACATTGTCTGTGTCATTTCATGTTGGAATTATTGTTGTTTGAATTTTAAACGTCTGTTTGAAGCTGCTGGTGGTGAATTTTATCTGTGTATGTGAGATGTTTTGATAACGTGTCATATGCTGCGTACATTTATCATTGTGGTTGACCGCCGTGTCGTTCCTCCAACGCTCTTCTTATCTTATTACATCTGCGGATTACTGTTGTGTGCTGTTTTCACATTTTCGTGCGGGTCCAAGGTACCTATTTCTGTTTACAACGTGGTTTGTTTGTGGTTCGGAGAATCCACTCAGCTTCTGCATTTGGACCGGACTAAAGTTCGGTTCCGACGAGAAGTCTCTTGTTTTTCAAAAGTTAGAAGTGCTGCCTTCCTCAGGAAGGCGCGGGTGCTTGCCTTTATGTGATTTGGTACGTTAACAGAATTTTTCTGTGGTGTTTTAGGCGTTTATTTTGAGAAAAAGTGTCCAGATTTTTGGGGTAAGCTAAGATAGCATTCCCGAGGCTAAGGCTGCATAAAGCGCTGTGATTGGTCCATTGTGTGTCGTGTTCAATATCGTTGGTTCTGATAGGCTGCTGGTCGTCAGATTTCATTTTTGGTCACACAATTTTGACAGATTGTCTGGCTTGTTTCGTTTCTATGAATGTATTGTCGTCGGAAACTGTTTAAACGCGGTTTTGTGATATTTGTATGTGTTTTAGAGCATTAAAAAGTCTGTTCAACGCTAAATTCCGACCTAACTTCAGGTCCATGAATGCGTCGTTTGAACGGCACGTCAACGGATATGACGTAGCCAATATATAGAAGGAAGGAATAAAAGACTACATTACCCATGAGCGCTTGGGTTATGAACTACAAGTTTTGTCTTTGCTGTGATTAGTCAGTTACGCTGAAAGCGGTGACGCACGTCGTTGGGACCGCCCCCTTCTCGTCAAGTTTCACTTCAGTTACCAGTGCTGACAAGTTTCATACTTGCTTGCCTGTTAATATCTTTAAAAACCTGTTTAATCGCTGTGTTTTTGAGGTTTTAAATGATGCTTTTAACGCAGTTGAATTAAGACTAGCGATCGCCATGTGACCTGCGGTCACGTGACACCGGAAGCTACAACTCGTTTATGGAACCGACCCTTTTCTTTAAAAGTTTAAAAATCACAGAACCTGTTCCAAACAATGTTAGTCACATCGAGTCGTCTCTTAAAAGAACGTGGTTCGAGTGATTATCACGCACAGGCTCAAATTCTTTCCGAACGTTGTTTTTAATCCGTTTTTGTTAGATGCTATTCGTAAGCTAATGGCTAAGCTACGGCTACGCTCACGGGTGTCAACAGCGCCTCTATAGCAGTCAGTAAGAGTAATTAGAGTCACTGTGATCAACTCTGCACTACCATCTGCTGGTTACTTTAAGAGACTGCGTCTTTTTACTGTAATTCTGTGCTCATCTCAGCTTTCCTGTTTATTTTAAATAGAGAACAATTTGGGGAGTCGAACACACAGCATCTTTTAATTTGATTTTCACAAATTTCCAGATAAGATGGCAGGCGCAACAGATGCTGTCCCTGATACGTCCACAGCTGATTTTGACACTAGGCAAGAACCACCTATGGTTCCCATTGATTATCTGGATAAGGCTTTATTGTTGCTCACAGATCCCATCACAAGCTATGGTGACGATGTGGGGAAAATGTCTGAAGCAGAGATGGAAGGAGAATTAAAAGTTTTGGCTGATGGTGCTACGTCAGGTGAAAAAAAGCCGAAAAGCACAGAATGCTTGGCTAAACTAACACTTTTGCTGAAGGCCAAATTGGACCTTGAAGTGAACAGGTGCGATGATCTCATACTGAAGCTGGATAATGAAGTTGTGCACACCAGGCTGCTACAGACAGATGTTTTGAGATTCAGGACGCAACACGGCAAGAGGTTGAGTCTTTAAAGCTGCAGATGCAGTCAATGACAGGGTCACATGAGGACAGCATTCGTACTAGAGAGCAACTTTACAACAAAGCTCTAGCAGACAATGCTGAACTGCAGCAACAGTACACTGTGTTGAAAGCTGAAAATGATGATGTATTGAGGCAGTTACAGACATGCACGGGGGAGAAGGATCATTATTACCAGTTGTGGCAGTCATTACAGGTGAGTGGGGAGCAAAGTCGACAGAAATTAACGGTTTACACAAGATATGTATGCATTCTCACAACGTTTCTTGATGTTACAAGGTCATAATGAAGACTTAAGAGCCTAATTAACAGAGTGTAAGTCTGAATTGGCCTCTACTACTATTCTTACTTCCGCTCTCGGCAGGGCTGGTCGCATCTCCTTTTGCTCCTGGTTTTACCCCCCCTGCTTCTGCATTTGTCTCGTCTATAACTCTTCAGCGCTCGCTCGAACCAATTTGGAATGGATTTATGTGCGTGGACTGTTTTCTGGGCCATTTCATCTATCGATACTATCGATAACAAAAATTTCCGCGAAGCGCACTGGCCAGGGAGAGCCAGAGCGCCCTTTCGACACGCATGCGGTGAGCTACATTATGGACTCGATGAGCAGGCTAATGTAACTGTCCGCTCATTCTGTCGGGGACGTGGAATCTCTGTGGATTATTGGGATACTGGTGGCTCCTGCCACTGAAGGCTGAGGGGACCGCCGCGTTCGGCGTGCTGGCGAGACTTCCTGCTCAGCAAAAATGCTTTGATCCAGGCTTTGAATGACCTTCCCAGCTGTTGTGCGGGCTGAACCACACGGTGGGGAGAAGCGGTGGCTGCCGCGGACCTGCGGTGTGTGGGACTCGTTTACAGCCGCTCGGATTCAAACAGGGCACATACGGAAGGATCTTTTTAGCTCGGAACCTGACTCGATTCGGCGATTTGGACCCAGAAGCAGCACCTGGACTAGAAGACTGCAGTAAAAAGAACACTGTGGTCTGAGTGGAAAAATAAAGCAACAAATCTAATCTGGCCTCTGGCCTTGGACTGAAGGCTGTCTACAAATCTTCTCCTGAGCTGGGAGGCTGAAGGGACCCGCTGCCCTCCCCCCCTCCCCCCAGAGGTTTCTGTGTGTGCGTTCTCGGTTGGAGCCGAGCTCTGAGACCAGCGAACTGTTCTTATCTGGGAGTGATACACACAGACTGTTCCTCCCGCCTGCCGTCATAAATGCATCTTGTCCCGTCTAAATGTGCTAAGCTGGTAGAGTTTTTTTGGACTTTATCATGGAGTGTCTATTGGCAAATTGTGATAGATTCTTTTTTTGAATACCAAGTTCTTACCTGTTTTGTGTCATTCCCTTTTCCATATCTGTTGATTGTGGTGGCGCGGTTTTTATACTGCTGCGACTTCGTGCGCTCGTCCCTATCCTATGATGAATGTGCGTAATCAATTACGTTGTCTTTGTGCCCCGGTGCAATGTCAAGGTCAATAAAGATATATTCTATTCTATTCTATATTCTACTACTGATAAACTCAGTATGGAGAGGAGGACGTGTGTGGATCTCATGTAGAGACTGAACCAAAAACCAAAGGTGGGCGGATGAACGCTAGGGAGCGCTAAAGTGCTATTCCACTTACAGTGGACCTAAACTTTTTGTCAGCGTTTTTGTGAATTGACTAACTTTTATAATTCATAAGCGGATTTGTGCTATTTTTATTTAAAATGCAGTACCGCTAATAACTAATTATCTATCAGTAAAAACCAATAAACTTATTTACAAGCTCTTATGCTGCTTGTTTTATATTTTTCCCCACCGTAAACAGCAGAAAGGAGGAAGGGTGTGAGGGTGAGGGGGGCAGAGCTGAGAACAGACTCGGCTCTACCATGTAGGTAAATGCCTGGGGGTCCCATTTCAGCAGTGGCCCCGGCCCCGCCTCGCCCCGTGCAGTCACCTACATCACTAACATTGATCCTGCTTGTTAATGTACATTTAACATAAAAATAATTATAGTTACGATGAAAACGATCATTAAATACGCAATAAAAAAACGGTCGATTTCTTTATCCCCCTACTAAAAATGGACTATTCCATGTTGATGACAACTTCCGGGTCAGTCGTGAACTCGAGGGCTAGTTCTGTGGCTAGCTGGTTGTGCTGGGTACTTGGATAAATCCGCAGACAACCCCGATGTTTCAAGCCAAATTAACGTGGCCGGATGATTTTATTGTGTCTTCTGTGTACACCACGCGACGGTGAGTCGTTAGTTTATGTATTTGGGTTGCTTTTTATGTATAAATGCGGTGGCGAGACGCCCGTGTATTTGAGATTTAAAAGTGGTGTGTTAGGGATTAAAGATCATTCTCTTTTTTGTTAATTTCGTGGCCGAATAGAATATATCTACGTAAAGTATTAAATAAATCCTTTGATTTTTGTAATTTCATCCTCTTAGGATCATTTTAGTTACTTTTCATTAAATCTGTTGACTGCCTATAGAAATTTTGATAACAGTTTAGTCCTGTGTATAAAGTAATGCTATTTTTTGTTTTGTTTATGACCTTGTTTAGGTCAGGGTTTTTTTCACCCCCTGTTCCCACCCAGGATGGCATTGGCAAGCTACCGGACCACCACAGCTGTGCGGTAGGACTTAAATTGCACCAAACTATTTGTTTTTTTCTGGACATATTACCCTGGATCATGAACTACAAACTACCAGATTATTGATTGATGGACCTTTAATCATCCGGGATTCAAGAACCGATTTAAAATAGAAAAAAAAGAACTCTTGGGTGTAATCAGGGTCTGTTTTGTTGTGTGTATTTTTTGTCTATTGGTTATAGTCAAAGAAAATGATTATTTTTACAAACAATATTATTATAAATACCTTCCTGTCTATTGGTTATACTCAAAGAAAATGATTATTATTACAAACAATATTATTATAAATACCTTCCTAAGTCTATAGTACAATACAAACAACTTAAAACTTGCTTCTTGTCTGATGGTGTTTTATTTTAGAATTAGCGGTTTAGAATTAGCTTCCCCTAATTTTCATAAGACATTAGTGCTTTTGAAATTGTGGACCTAAATAAATTAATTAGTGCTTTAGAAATAGTGGAACTAATTTTTGGGTTAGTGCTGCCCAGCACTGCCAAAAACCGTCCACCCCTCCACAACCACCGTCTTCACCCACACCTGTTGATCCGCCCTCATCCCCTCCTGTGCCCCAAAACCCACCGCCTCAACCACCACCATCTTCAGCCACACCTGTTGGTCTGCCCACATTCCCTCCCGTGCCTCAAAACCCACCACCTACCCACCTCAACCACCTACCCACCCACCCCATAACCCTTTCATGCACCCACCCCCTCCACCTCCTTCACACCCGTTTGCGCCTCATCACCCACCCCCATTTGGTGGTACATACCCGTGGGTGGGACCTGTGTACTCCTGGCTTGGTGTACCATATGCGCTGCCAGGTGGGTATGACAGCAATTATCAAATCCCCCTGTCAATAGACCAACTCCATAAACTTTCTAAATACATTCAACGCTTTGAACCAGGGGTGTTGGGTTCTAATGAAACCAAGGCCTATCTGAAGAATCTGGAGTTGAAACTGGATCGCTTCTCAAATGTTACGGTTGCCGATAGAATCCCTCTTATCAATCGCACCTCCAGCAGGGAGGTGCAAGATCGTATTGAACGTCAACCAGATGCCATAAGGAATGACTACAAAAGTCTCTGTGATGTTCTTATCTCGCAGTACACTCCTCACGTGGGACTCAATGGTTTCCTAGCCGCGATGAAGGTCAAGTAAGGATGAAGCGAATATCCACAGGTTTACTATAAAAGGTTCTTTCGAGCTTACTTTGGTAACCAGAACGAGCCTGGGATGGAAGAAGAAAGACATTTTAAATGTCTCTTTGTCGAAAACTTACATCCTGAGATAGGTACGTCGGTTGACATCATGGCCGACTACGCACATAAAACCATCAAGGAAATAAAGGAGTGCGCCATACGTGTTTTTGAGGCATACAACAAACGCAAGACTCTCTTAGAGGCGTTTCCAGATGAAATGGGCAAATTCCGATCGCTAGAACTAGAAGGAACGCAAGTGTCAGCTCCTTCTTCTGACGTTAGCGAGTCGAAGCAAGACGCCCAACGAGGACCTCGAAACGGTGATGTTCGCCCTGCTGGAGAGCCATGGTGGTTCAGCTCAAGCCAAGAGAGTGAGCACCGATATCAAAACGGGGGTGCGCGTCCTACGTTTAGGAAGTATAGTCAACAAGTTGACTCACGCAACAAGGGGTCCCAGAGGGAACCCTCAAACAAGGGTGCTACTCCTCCTGCACCTCGGACAGAGGCACCTCGGACAGTGGCACCTCAAAACAATGTGTCCGAGACGGGCAAAAGGCCACGTAGGCCTCAGAAAAATGGTCCTAAACCTCTGAGTCCAGAAGAGACAGAGGTCATACATCGGTGGTTAGGAAATTTGCAAACTGCTAATAAAGATAACAAGCCTGGTGCGTTGTATGGTACTGTCGTTGATAGTAACTCAGAGCACGCATATGACAGCAATGCCTCAATTGCTGACAGTCAACAAGACACTGGTCAACAACATGCTGACAATCAGAGCACAGACAGTCAAACCATTGATAGTCCAGAAAATGACAGTCAACATGACGTTGACTGTGGCCATGACATCATTGTTACAGGGCCAGAGAGCCCCTTGTCAGAAACAAAGGCGGAAGCCTCGCTGACCAAAGACAATGACTCATCACAAACCGGTCTCTCAGACACATGTGTGACTGCACTGACGGTTCAGGTAGGTCACGATGACACTGACAGTGGTAGACGTAAAAAACAACGGAAAGGGCCTACAAGACCTAAAAGGTTCCTGTGCAACTTTTTCAGAAAGGGGCCCGCTAAGAAAGCTTACCTGTCAATCACGCTAGAAGGGGTCCTCACACAAGAAGCCCTCTTGGACGGTGGAGTCGACATATCCATTATGTCACCCAAACTGTTCGAGGAGCTGAGGACAGCCGCTAACAGTGTTGACAGGAAAATACCCCTCAAAGAATGTGCTATAGAGTTGCGGGGACTCTCAGAGATGGGAACAACCCTGAATGCTATTGCCATGGTTCACATGCAGATTGGCAAGATGACAATTTAACATCTGGTACATGTGTCTACGGTTGACTCAATCCCATTTTTGGTCTGCCAGGATTTTATCAATCGCTTTGAGGCGATTATAAATTATGGTGATCGGACGTTGTGGGCTACAGTGAGCAATCCACTGCCAATTGATATGCCTCCACTAGGTGATACTGACTGTCTAACAGCAGGTACCGTGGAAGGCACAAAGGGTTCCTCGGCCATGTGCACGAGCCCGGTAAGTGAACCTCAAGAAACAGGTGAGGCAGTAGAGACCCACCAAGTGAGCCTCCTCTGCTAGCTGAAACATTCAGCACTCACTGGACACGACCTACCACAGGTAGTGAAAGGTGTGGAGATCCACGGATCGCACACCAATTATGCTATGTTGTCCCCATGGTCAGAGAGGTCAGCAATCAGTCGAGCTTTCTATGAAACCTTGTTTCATAAGCATGAGGGTCTAATACGGATCAGAAAGTCTTTTCGCTTTCCTTTAGATCCCGACAGTGAGAAGGTAATGACCGCGAGAGTAGTCGTTTACCTGTCACTGACCTGGAACCAATGAGAACTGGTCCACCCGTTCCTCTTGGTCGCAAACTTACCACATGCAACCCATATCGGCTCTGACGTTTTGGTAAGATTGGGTGTCTCTGTGGACGTCAACAACGAGGTACTATGGTCACTGGACACAGCCAGAAAAGATTTTCCTGTGCTGACTATGGATAACTTTAAGGCTGGACAGACCATCCCAGAGGTCTGCCAGGTTGCTAGTAGTCATGACACCACAATACCACCTCAGGCAACGAACCAAATGGTGACAATTCACATTGTGAAAGGTCAGGTTATTAGCCGACAGCAGGCGTACTTTCAACCATCTCCTGCATTTCTCAATTTAGGACTGTCTATGGAGGCCACATGCCAAGTGGACCTCGACTGCAGAACCACGTCTGTTGCTGTGTGCAACACAGGCACAGAAGAGGTACTGATCCCAAGAAACATGCAGCTAGGATGGTTGATCTCTATTGATTTTCATGATTTTGAACTAGGCATTCCATTTCTGGGAGGCCTCCCGGAAAACTTATTCCCAAGTCAACACACGGGACGAGTCTTGTTCACGAAACCAACACAGGACATAACCCTCTTCTCCCCAAGTGAGTCCGGCCATGACCCAGTAAATTGGTTCGGTTTCAACCAAGGAGAAAGCCTTGGCCTTCAAACTTATAGTGCCCTACCTGTTGACAGATTTTACGACACTGAAAGGGTCTCAATGGAGCTCCCCAATGAACAAGAAACCTCCTCGGTTGCTTCACAGATTGAACAGGTGGTCGCTCAAGCCGACGCCCTGAAAACTGATGAAGAAAGGGACAAGCTTCGCAAAGTTCTCTTAAAATACGAGAAAAACATTCTCGACTGACTCAATGGATTGTGGGTTGACCACGCTCCACAAAGTGAACATCCCAACCCCACCTGACGCTCCACCTGCGTTTGTCAGACAATACAAGATTTCTCTGGCAGCACATGAACCTATCAGAGAAATCATTGATGACTTGTTAGAAAAAGGTATCATCAGATACTGTAACAGCACTTACTCTGTGCCTTTATGGCCGGTGTTAAAACCAAATGGTAAGTGGAGACTCACAATTGACTACAGAAAGTTAAACAAACAAGTTCCCTTATCCAGGTAGCCTATGACCCAGCTCCAACAGGAACTGCCCAAGGTCACCAATGGTAAGTACTTTTCAACCCTCGACGTCGCCTCTGGTTTTTGGACCATCCCTGTGCGCGACAAGGACCAATACAAACTAGCTTTCACTTTTGGTGGCCGTCAATACACTTTTAACAGGTGCCCATTTGGCTACGATAACTCACTTGCAGAGTTCAACATCTTTTTGAACAAAGCATGTCCGGACGCCCACAAGCGTAGGACTCTGATTTACGTGGGCGACGTCCTTTTGACGCAACCAACATTGGAATCACATTTGGCTGAGATCGATCACGTGCTGAATCAACTGACAACTGCTGGTGCTAAGATTTCACTGTCAAAATGCCAGTGGTACAGATCCAAAGTGGACTACGTTGGCCTATTGGTAGGTCCTGACGGAGTGCAACCATAGTTGACTCGCACCCAAGGCCTTGACAATCTCAAAGGCCCCATCCATCCATTTTCGTCCGCTTATCCGGGGTCGGGTCGCGGGGGTAGCAGCCTAAGTAGGGAGGCCCAGACTTCCCTCTCCCCAGCCACTTGGAGCAGCTCCTCTGGGGGAATCCCAAGGCGTTCCCAGGCCAGCCGAGAAACATAGTCCCTCCAGCGTGTCCTGGGTCTTCCTCTGGGTCTCCTCCCGGTGGGACATGCCCGGAACACCTCACCAGGGAGGCGTCCAGGAGGCATCCTAACCAGATGCCCGAGCCACCTCAACTGGCTCCTCTCGATGTGGAGAAGCAGCGGCTCTACTCCGAGTCCCTCCCGGATGACTGAGCTTCTCACCCTATCTCTAAGGGAGAGTCCAGACACCCTGCGGAGAAAACTCATTTCAGCCGCTTGTATCCGAGATCTCGTTCTTTCGGTCACAACCCAAAGCTCATGACCATAGATGAGGGTGGGAACGTAGATCGATCGGTAAATTGAGAGCTTTGCCTTTCGACTCAGCTCTCTCTTCACCACGACAGACCGGTACAGCGCCCGCTTCACTGCGGATGCTGCACCTATCCGCCTATCGATCTCACGCTCCAGTTTTCCCTCATTCGTGAACAAGACCCCAAGATACTTAAACTCCTCCACTTGGGGCAGGACCTCATCCCCGACCCGGAGAGGGCATGCTACCCTTTTCCGGCTCAAGACCATGGCCTCGGATTTGGAGGAACTGATCCTCATCCCGGCCGCATCACACTCGGCTGCAAACCGCTCCAGCGAAAGCTGTAGATCACGATCTGATGAAGCCAATAGGACCACATCATCTGCAAAAAACAGAGAAGCGATTCTAAGGCCACCAAAACGGATCCTCTCAACACCTTGGCTGCGCCTAGAAATTCTGTCCATAAAAGTTATGAACAGAATCGGTGACAAAGGGCAACCTTGGCGGAGTCCAACTCTCACTGGAAACGAGCCTGACTTACTGCCGGCAATGCGGACCAAGCTCTGACACCGGTCGTACAGGGACCTAACAGCCCATATCAATGGGCCTGGTACCCCATACTCCCGGAGTACCCCCCACAGAACCCCCCGAGGGACGCGGTCGAATGCCTTTTCCAAGTCCACAAAGCACATGTAAACTGGTTGGGCAAACTCCCACGCGCCCTCCAGGACCCTGCTGAGGGTGTAGAGCTGGTCCAGTGTTCCACGACCAGCACGAAAACCACACTGCTCCTCCTGAATCCGAGGTTCGACTATCCGACGGACCCTCCTCTCCAGAACCCCTGAATAGACCTTACCAGGGAGGCTTAAGAGTGTGATCCCCCTATAGTTGGAACACACCCTACGGTCCCCCTTTTTGAATAGGGGAACCACCACCCCAGTCTGCCAATCCAAGGGAACTGCCCCCGATGTCCACACGATATTGCAGAGTCGCGTAAGCCAACACAACCCCACAACATCCAGAGCCCTAAGGAACTCAGGTCAACTCTAATCGCTGTGGATTATAAGACTTTGTTTTCCAAGGGATCACAGACTCAGTTTTCCAAGGGTTAACAGACTATGTTTTCCAAAGGATTAAAAGCTTACCGCAATGGGATTACCTACGAACAGTATAGAGTTTCCAACAACATTATGGAATTATAATTTTTGATTTTTCGTTTTCCACTTGCTGGATTACATCCAGGTCAGAGACATTTGGGGGTGTCCTTTCATGTTAGACATCATCCCCATGGACAGGCGAGGATTTCCAAAAAGGGGGACAGTAATGGAACATCTGATCTCTGAATTTTTGGTTAAAACACCTGAATTCACTTTTTCACTGTATCTCTCAAGTGAATCTCCTTCTCTCTGAAAACCTACATTGAATGACAAAATCACTGTTTTATTCCAGTTTACTTTGAATTAAGAAACACAAACCACTTAGAAATAGACTTCCTTTTAATTTGTGTTAATTCAGAATTGATCAACAGTATATTTTTTGTCATTTAATGATGATCTGTTATTTGCATGAGTTGACACTCTTCTGATGGTTTATTTTTCAGTACGATGGTGCTTTAAATCTATGGCACATTTCAGGGTAAACTCGAGTGAAACTTCTCTGCTTTGTCTATGAGTTAGCCATAATATTTCACTTTACTGGCGATTCCATCTGGCCGCTTCTCTAAACAGTTTTCCTGCCTGTCCTTCAGATTTTCCAACTCTGTGAACTGCAAAGTCACTCCTTTGTTTTCTTTGAGTAGCAAATGAGCGGAGTGAAGTGGGCTAGATCAGCCCTCCACATAAAACCCCTTACTGCCCGTTTTGCTTCAGTGCAAAGGGGGAACTGAACTAAGTTCTTCTTTAAACCGGTTGAACGTTGTGGTCAATTGCTAATTAGACCTACGTTATCAGCCAGGGTTACAGCGCAGCTCTGCTGTAACTCACTCATTCCTTTTCTGAAAGAATTTATTTTCTGAAAGTCTTATTTTGAAAACCACTCAGGGTGTGGCCTTGTTTCTGCTGAGAAAGGCGCACTTCACGTATCGTTGAATCAGTAAACACGCTGAAGTCAACTGGACGTCTACTGGACCACACAATCCGTTAGTGTCCACGCTGCTTCTCAACTCTTATCTCCAGAGACAGAACGTCACCAGGTAAAGAGTCGCTGAATGTTTGCTGAGCGTGCGGGAAGTCCAGCTGGACTCGTTTGGAAAAAGTGTCACCATGGCTCATTCAAAATCATTAACTTCTGTTAAACTTCATCTTTCATTCCTTAAACTTCCTCCTTAAACTTGTTTCTCCTAAGCCAGTAAAACTCTTAAGTAAATGTGCCACAGAAAAGTTAAACCTTAACTTGTCTGTTTGTTTCAATTTGAATCTTGTCTACAGTAGTTATTGAAATCTAAATCAGAGCTAATCTCGATACAAATGTTTGATGTACTTTTATGATTTTGTCAATAAAAGGTTAATCTCTTGGTGGATCAACATAAGTTGACGTCTCTCGTGAAATTACATTTTGTCTGGTCACATTTAATCAATTTAATCCAAAAAAAGAGTGAACTCGTTAGACATTTGGGTCAGATCAAATCTGCGCCAACTTTATTTGGAATATGGTAAAGTCAGTAAAATGACCAGAACCTAAACTCCTACAAAGCCGAAGATGAAACTATGTGTGAAGAAAACCTGATGTGTCGTCGTTGTTGTCGTGAGGATGAAGCCGAAGATGAAACTGTGAGAAGAAGGAGAAGACCCGCTGTCGTTCTGTTGCTGTGAGAAGGAGAAGACCTGCTTTCATTCGGTTGTCTACCTGAAGCTGAGTTTTTTCGACCTGGTGAGATCGATTGTCCAGTTTTCGCATTTTGTTTACATTAGGTGGGGTTTTTCATCTATGGTCATGAGATTTGGGTTATGACCGAAAGAACAAGATCTCGGATACAAGCGGCTGAAATGAGTTTTCTCCGCAGGGTGGCTGGACTCTCCCTTAGAGATAGGGTGAGAAGCTCAGTCATCCGGGAGGGACTCGGAGTAGAGCCGCTGCTTCTCCACATCGAGAGGAGCCAGTTGAGGTGGCTCGGGCATCTGGTTAGGATGCCTCCTGGACGCCTCCCTGGTGAGGTGTTCCGGGCATGTCCCACCGGGAGGAGACCCAGAGGAAGACCCAGGACGCGCTGGAGGGACTATGTTTCTCGGCTGGCCTGGGAACGCCTTGGGATTCCCCCGGAGGAGCTGCTCCAAGTGGCTGGGGAGAGGGAAGTCTGGGCCTCCCTACTTAGGCTGCTACCCCCGCGACCCGACCCCGGATAAGCGGAAGAATGGTGGATGATGGATGGATGGATAGGTGGGGTTTTGTTAACTAGTCTGGCATTTTCTCCAGCTTCGACGGCTGCATCGCAGTTTTCCTGGGGGAAGTGTCTTTATATTTCTTTGAATCAACTCACCAGGTCCAACTTTAATTTAATTACTTTGAAAGGGACATGGGGAAAGCTGAGGGTTTGGACTGACTTTTTTTCTGTTTGTTTTTAGGACTGCTGGAGGCGGCGCAGCTGAGCCTAAAATAAACTTTTTCTTTTAACCCTCTTTTCTGGTCTCGTGTCCCTCAATTTGTTACTTGACCCCTCGGGGCGTAACAAACACACAGCCCTGAGGGGAGCCAGTGTTGAGGATTATGATGGAGGAGAAGTTGTTGATCCTCACTGGCTGAGGTCTGTTTGTTAAGAAGTCTAGGATCCAGTTTTATATATATAAATATCAATGCTACATGGGTTCATGTTATAGTTTATCAAAGAGTCAAGGAATCAATGTTGCAGACCTCTGTGAAAGGAAAAATAATTCATCCATCCATCCATTGATATTTTACCCACTTCTTCTATCTTGGGTTATGGGGATCGCCAGTGCCCATGTCCAGCAATCGCTGTGCAAAAGGCGGGGGACACTCTAGACAAGTCGCAAGTCCATCACAGAGACACATAGAGACTAACGAGACAAACAAACATTCGCTCTCTCATGCACACCTAGGAACAATTTAGTTACCAATCAGTCTAACGTGCATGTTTTTGGTCTGTGGGAGGAAACCGGAGTACCCGGAGAAACCCACGCATACACAGAGAGAACATGCAAACTCCACCCAGAAAGGCCCCCGGACCAGGATTTGAACCAGGGACCTGCTCGCTGAGAGGCAGCAGCTCTACCAGTTGCACCACCGT
>JBBPBX010057991.1:2500-12056 GCA_038048925.1 Garcialebias charrua
AGAAAAAGCGGGTAAAACCATAGATAATATATAAACACGGGTAAAGCGATTGAACTGACTAAAACACAGCGCCTCTGGGTCCTAGAGCAACTGTGTTTAAGTAGGACATCATAGGAACTGACTAAACCACAGCGCCTCTAGCGGACAACATAGGAACTGCAGATTTTTAAGAGGTGAAGAGGTAAGGGGGTGAAGGAAGCTTTGTATGTTAAGAGAGAAAAACCTTCTCTTAACAGAGGAGGAGGTCTGAGATTTCAACTTTCTAAGACTTATAACTCAGTTTTGGATTTGATTCCGAAACGTTTTACACTGGATGGGAGCAGGGATGTCTTGTCTGTAAATTAGACTAACAAAGTTTCTCTGAGTAGCCTCTGTTGTTGTTTGGGAGGTGTTTTTTGTCAATTTACATACAGTTTTGTGTCTTCTACCAGAGACCTCAAGGGAACCTCCTACTGTTAAGGTGTGATCTTTCAATTTACATGTATGTGTTACAAACCCCCAGGTGTGATGTGTTGTTTTGTCAATTTAAATAGAATGGGCATGTTAGGTATTTTGTGGTGTTATTTCAGTTTCCAATTTCATATGTTGGTGCGTGGCTTGTATAAAACTTCTCGTTCTCACAGCTTCCATTCATTCAGAATTGAAAAAGACTTCTGGACAGAAGTCGAAACGTTTTCTGCAACAAATAAAGTCCAGTTGATCCTGTATTGAACGCCTTTTTTGATTTTATCATGTCCTGGACGACTGAGAATCTTCACCAGCTTAAGAAAATAACGTTTATTCTTTTTTTAAAATAATTCAGATTTTTCCTCGGGCCGACTAAAACCCCTGGCGGCCCGTATCCGGCCCGCGGGCCGTATGTTTGACACCCCTGATATACGGTATATACTGTACTGTATATATATTAAACTGTGAAAGATGCCAAAACAAAATACCTGTCAAATGTGATTGCATCAAACAGTGACAGTCCTCATGTTCTGTTTAAAGTGATTGGTTCTGTTCTCAATGCACCACAAACTAACTGTATTGAACCCTCACCTGCTGCATGTGAAAACTTTCTAAATTTCTTTGTTGAGAAAGTCAATTCCACCAGAGCCCAGATCTCACCTTCTGCTCATGACCCCTCAGTCTCTGTGCCCTGCTCGTCTTTTTTGACACCTTTGAACCTGTGACTCTGTCGTCTCTGCAGGAGGTGGTCAGTCACTTGAAGCCAACAGGTTCACCAAGTGATGCTGTTCCTCCTCGTTTATTCAAAGAGGTTTTTGTCACTGTAGCTTCTTCAGTCCTTGCTCTTCTGAACACCAGTCTGTCCTCTGGTGTGGTCCCTGAACATTTTAAACATGCAGCTGTCCAGCCTCTCATTAAGAAACCCACTCTTGACCCCTCTGTTCTTGCTAACTACAGGCCCATCTCCAAACTGCCATTTCTTTCAAAAATGCTCGAGAAGGTTGTGTACAACCAGCTATCAGCGTACAGTATTTGGAAGAACAGAACGTTCTCGAGGTTTTACAGTCTGGTTTTAAAGCTCTGCACAGTACAGAATCTGCTCTTTTAAGTCAGAGTCGGATAATCTTTATTGTCATTCGCACCACATGTGGTACATGTGATGAAACGAGATTATGTACGCAGGGTCCCAGTTACATCCAACAATAAAATGTAAGATATGAACAGTAATAAAATCTAAGATATGAACTAAGAAAAACATCAACTTAAAAAATTGCACTAAGCACTAATATCGTAGAAAAACATCACTCTAAACAGCAGCACAAACATGAGTCTGTATGAGTAGATGGGCACGAATGAACACAGCAACATGAAACAGATCAGCAGCAACATGATGTGATATTTTGCAGTGATTATTCTGGTTATTTATTCATGAGTCTGACAGCCTCAGGGTAGAAGCTGCTCCTCAGTCTAGTGGTTTTACACTTGATGCTCCTCACCCTCATTCCTGAGGGGAGTGGGGCAAAAAGTGTGTGTGCTGGGTGAGTAGGGTCTTTCATGATGCAGGTGGCTCTCTTCCTGCATCTGGAGGTGTAGATGTCTGTCATAGATATATTTAAAGGTTTTTAACGAAGTATTTTTTAGCAACGGACTCTGGTGACTGTGTTGTCCTCCTGCTTTTAGATTTATCATCTGCTTTTGACACCGTGGACCATAACCTCTTGCTTTGTCGTTTGAAGCAATGGGGGGGTGTCAGCGGTGCAGCACTGGACTGTTTTAGGTCCTACTTAGTGGAGCGTACTTTCTGTGTCCGCCTTGGTGACCACGTGTCCTCCTCTACTCCTCTCTTGTGTGGGGTTCCTCAGGGTTCAGTCTTAGGCCCCCTCCTCTTCACGCTGTACCTGCTCCCTCTTGGCTCTATTCTTAGAAAATATGGGATCTCCTTTCATTGTTATGCGGATGATACGCAGATTTATGTCCCGCTTCAGAAAAAGGACTCCAACTCTCTGGCCCCTCTGTTTTCATGTCTGGAGGACATCAAAGCCTGGATGGCTGTGAACTTCTTAAAGTTTAATGAGGGAAAGACTGAGGTGATGGTCTTTGGAAGCTCCACTGAGACTCCCAATGCAGATGTCGGTTCCTTGGCCCAATATATCAGACCTATTGTTACAAACCTGGGGATCAAAGTCGATGCAGGACTAAAATTAGATAACCAATCATTTTAATTGCTTGTATTATCTAATTGTATGATTGCTCAACTTTTATTATGTGACTTTTAATCATTTTTATTTTTTTTATTACTTGACTGTATGATTATTTTGTTGTGTGTACAGCACTTTGGTCCTGTGGGTGTTTAAAGTGCTCTATAAATAAAGCTGGTATGGTATGGTGGTATTTTGTGATCAGAACCATAGGCGTCGCAACAATTATTTGTGATGGGGACGTGCCTCCCCCACATTTACCATGAAATATTAGTTCACTTAGCGCTGTTTCTATTTATTCATAAATGAATCCATTCCACTTGATTAAAGGAGACCACATATTGGTTTTATAAATTTTTATGGTATGTCTGTGGGCTATCCAGACCATGTTCATTCAATTTAATGCACAAAATTATTCTTAGATAATAAAATATCCCCTTTTTAGTTCTGCCTTTTCTCATTTCCGTTCTGAACACGATGTTTATGATAATGAGCTCTGAAGGCCACGCCCTTCAAAAATCTGTTTACATTAACTCCGCCCTCTGTAACAGCCAGTATCTCTAATCTTGTTGTTTTAAAATTAGCTCTTTTTTATTACTCATTTGACTTACTATTAGTGCTAGCTTAAGATAACTTACCGAAAGCCGTCTGCGCGTGCCGCCATTAGCCGCTCCTTTTAGCATTAGCCCACCCGAATCCGAGGCTAATGATAGCTCTTCCTCCTCCGCCCGCTTAGCTCCACTCGTTGCATGCAGCGCTTTTGGGAGCGATCGCTGCTCCAGTCCAGACATCCTCAGTCACCAGTCCTCTGGTCCTGACAACATACCTGGTCGTGTGCTGAAGGACTGTGCAGGGGAACTCGCAGCGGTCTTCACGGACATCTTTAACATCTCACTGAGCCAGGCCATCGTCCCCACCTGTTTCAAAGCCACCACCATCATCCCTGTCCCAAAGAAGGCAACGCCCGCATGCCTCAATGACTATCGCCCAGTAGCACTCACCCCCATCCTGATGAAGTGCTTTGAACGGCTAGTCATGAAAAGCATCACATCTGTCCTCCCTGCCTCCCTGGATCCCTTCCAATTTGCATACCGACCTAATCGCTCAACCGACGATGCCATCTCCTCTGCCCTCCACACAGCTCTCACACATCTGGACACGAAGGACTCTTATGTTAGAATGCTGTTCATCGACTTCAGCTCGGCATTCAACACCATCATCCCCCAACAGCTCATCCTTAAACTGGACAGTCTGGGGCTGAACACCTCAATGTGTAACTGGCTGCTAGACTTCCTGACCGGGAGACCACAGACAGTACGGGTCGGGAGTAACACATCTAGCACCATCACATTGAACACAGGGGCCCCACAAGGATGTGTGCTGAGCCCCCTTCTATTCACCCTGCTAACACACGACTGCACACCATCATACAGCTCCAACCACTTCATCAAGTTTGCGGACGACACAACAGTGGTAGGTCTCATCAGCAACAACGATGAGACGGACTACAGGAACGAGGTGAGCCGCCTGGCCTTGTGGTGCGGACACAACAATCTCACTCTCAACGTGGAGAAGACAAAGGAGATTGTTGTGGACTTCAGGAAGAGGGATGCACAACATGCCCCTCTGACCATCAACAGCACCGCAGTGGAGAGAGTAGACAGCACCAAGTTCCTGGGAGTGCACGTCTCAGAGGACCTGTCCTGGAGCAGGAACACTGCATCACTGGCCAAGAAGGCTCACCAGCGTCTCTACTTTCTCCGCAAGCTGAAAAGGGCTGGAGCTTCAACCCCCATCATGTGCACCTTCTACAGAGGTGCCATAGAAAGTGTCCTGACCAGCTGCATCACTGTGTGGTTTGGTGCATGTACTGCATCCTGCCGCAAGAGCCTCCAGCGCATCGTGAGAGCAGCTGAGAAGATCGTCGGCACCTCCTTCCCCTCACTGCAGGACTTACACAGCAACCGCCTCACTCGGAAAGCCCTCTGCATGGCAGGTGATCCCACACACCCACTACACAGCTGCTTCAGACTGCTGCCATCAGGGAGGAGACTGAGGAGTCTCCAGGCTCGAACCAGCAGACTGAGAGACAGCTCTGTTCATCAGGCAGTCAGGATGCTAAACACTCTGCCTGCTCTGCCCCCCCTCCCATTTGAACTGCCTTAACACTAAAAACTTTCTCACACATTACCACACAACACAAAGATTTTAACACTGGACTCTGTGTCATCAAACGGGTTATTCACTAAACTCTCGGTCATGTGCTCATTCAGTTTGCACTACTTCTCATATTTGCACTAATGTTTGTATTACATCACTGCCTATAGTCATACTACTGTTTACATTCACTGTTTACATTTATTAATACTGTTTACATTTATTACTACTGTTTACATTTATTACTACTGTTTACATTTACACTACTTTTATATCTACACTACTGCTGATACATATACAGTATTCTCTGACCAGCCTTATTTAAGGATGCCCAATGTGCCTTACTGCATATGCCACTTTGCCTCTATACCAACATCAACTACCTCATACATATACTGTGTACATTAACTCATATGCTGCTTTGCCACTCTTTGCAAATGTCAATGCTAGAACCTTCAGTTTATTTTATAGATATACTTTTTATACTTTTTTATACTACTATGCAAAAACTCAGGACAGTATTACACTTTTATTATTTCATTTTATGCTTATGTTCATTAAATGTTTAGTGTTTTAGTGTTGGTGTAAATTTTCATACTTTTATACTACTATGCAAAAACTCAGGACAGTGTTACACTTTTACTATTTTATGCTTATGTTTATTAAATGTTTTAGTGTTTTAGTGTTTAAATGGTTACTGTTGCACCGAGGGACTGAGAGAAACGCAATTTCAATCCTGTGTATGTCCTGTACAAATTGCAGTTCTAACAATAAAGTTGACTTTGACTTTGAACTTCTGGGTCAAAACCAAACAAATGGGCTTCTCTTGTAAAAAATCTGCATCTGCATCAGTCATTGAAAACTCCTCATCAGTCTACTAATGCCCAATGAATCATTTATTTTGCATCGCAATCACAAGCCTTTACATAGTCATGGTAACGTATGAAGAAGTTTACTGTATACCAATACTATGTCCCTTCAGTGCAACAAGTAATTGTACATGGAAGGAAAACTGACCCATTGAATTCCTGACCAGGCTGCACAAGTCTTTCTACTCTTTCCATCTTAGACATTCGCCTCCAGCAGTACAGCCTGTACCAGATTCCCTACCTTGTTAATGATTTTATTTTTTAACTTGTCCTTTTTTTGATTGCGACTTCTCATGTTGCACAGCTAGACTTATTGCTCATTTAAATTTAAAGGCAAGCAAAAAGAAAGCACCAGGATATGCTCATTTTTTTATGTTCAAACGGAGACAGACTGAGCCTTATAAAACAAAACAGTTCGGTTGAACTTGAGCTGCTCGCAGGTATTTGTTAGTTTGCAAGCAGAATCAGTGTTACAGTGCCAAATAGAAAACCAGCAGGGAAAACACATCATAAAAATGTTTTCTCGCTCTCCCGCTAGGTTTTGACAGATATATTGTCTCGTGCCATGGAGGAAAGGCAGCACCGTGACTTGGAGCTGGTTCTCAGCTCTGCTCGCCTGCAGTGCCTTTGCTGCAGGTCAGAGTTTAAGCTTCAAGGAAAGGCTAAGCAACAGGATGGTGGAGAAAGAGTGAAGAGAAGCCTAGCTGTGATGTTACCAGAGGATGGAGAGGGGCTAATGCACACAGGTAATAATGTGAACACCTTAATATGTTATTTCTCTATTCTACTAAAAGTTGTTGTTCCTGACACAGCAAAACTCCTAATTACTTTTAAAAAATGTGTGTTTATTACATTTTTCACCTAAGGACATCACCGCTATTTTACCGGGGCAATGTAGTCTGGGTCAATGACGTACATTGGTTGTTTTGGAGACTTAAATGCCAAGACTACAAAGTTTGTATTAGTCCTTATGCAACATATATGGGTCGAAATGATCAACTTGTGATGTTTAATTTATTAGCTCTGGAGCTAACACTACCGGTATTTTATTTATATTCGTTTTATTAGATATTAGAGTAATTTCTTCATTCTCCTCTCTGTCAACATGCTCAGGTTCAAATTAAAGGGCTGAACATCAGATGTTGTCCAAAATTAATAGAGCCTGACCAATATGGAAATTTTGGCTATTGCGATACCGAAATTGGGAGGGGAACACGACCACCAATAACCGATATAATGGCTGAAATATTTTTAGCTTTTTCCTCCCCCAAGAAACTAAGAAAACAACAAGTGGTGCAGCTGTTAGCAATCACGAAGCTAAGCAAATCAGATCCACGCTATACGTAGTCCCACACTAGGTTTACAAGTGGCACACTGGTCATAAAAACAGTCTTCCTAACGTGCGTTCACATTTTCTATCCACTATTCATCATAAAGTTATCAAATGTGTTGCAAATATATAAATTACACAAAGAAACAGCCTTCCCTGTTCATTGTTTACAACAGTCATGTATGATGAAGATCTAATTACGGTAGTATTGACTGCAGCAGTGTTTTAGTTTTCTTTGCAGAGAAGTAAATATTTCAGACAATGTATTTCATTGAGGACGACAAAGATAATGTTACGAACATTGATATATTTTACCTCTACATTGTTCTGGATAAAGTTTTACAAGGCAATAACCTATGCTAGGTTATCTAAAAGTTAGCTTGCTAACTTGAGAGGTACCTAGCTAATGAAATGACAAACGGGTTGGAGGAATGAAGATAATTTATTATTGTTGATTTGTTTTACAGATCAGTTAAAATAAACTTAACCATGCTCTGTTCAGGAATATATGTTGCGTAGCATTGCTTCCTGCTTCGTCTGAGCTGAAAGTGAAACTTAAGTGAATGGCCATGACTTGAAAGTAGTCTTCATGCGCCCTCTGCTGGATACATTGTACAATTACAGCTGGTTCACAGCATTTTAGGGATAAAAATTATAAGTACTTATATTGACACTGAGACAATTATCACCAATACCGATATGCTCCCATATGTCTATATTGTCCTAAAATATAGTCTCTACTGATATATTGGCTGGGGCTCTAAAATTTAACAAGCTTGCACCAGAGCTACCTATCGACTTTGTTTATCCAGAATACATTGCAGTGTAAATAAAACTGTGACGTCTGTGCAGCATTTATTTTATTTTTTTTATTATCAAAACTAATCAGCTTACAGTATTTTGCAATCTTGGTTTTATACCTGAAACAAATGTTTGTCAAATAAGGTCTACTGTTCCAACTATAGTTGGAGATCCTTTTAACAAACCTGATAATAACGTTTGGCTTAAATTTAAATAGACAACATGCACTTATTCATGTACAGACAAGCGATGACTGATTCATCTGTTGTAGGTGAAGGCCCAGTGTTCCTCAAAGAGCATCTTGTGTTGAGGATTGATGTTCTATTGCTCATAGTGTTACAGACGACACTTATTCTTTATCACATCAAATTGTAGCTCAATAACTGTCCGATTTACTGAATTATTTCTGCTTTTGTGTTTGAGGTCAGTTGGCAGTGGCAGCCATCTTGAATTGGATTGACTCCCAAATGTTGTAGATGCACTGTCCAGTGATTACTTTTGCAAGTATCATTAAAACTTGTCCAGTGGTTCATGGTGTATTTGGGTCTTTTACTCTGTGCTCTCAGCTGTCAGTGGACTTCATGGTTACAACTAAAGATAACGCCAACTCAGTGCAAGGTCACACATGTCAGGTGATGCCAAACGTTATCAGGCTCCCATTGGTCGGCTGTATTTATACAAAATAAAAGTCTGCTTTCAGACGTGTTTGACTGCAACACCCCTGGAGTTATCAGTTTGGTTTTATTCCCAAGTTGCCTGTTCCAGCGAGTTCCCATCTCTGCAATCAGCCCGAGCCAGATAACAGCCTCAGCTTCAGCAGCTGTTTCCCTGCAGTCGAACCAAGCCCGACACTGGGATCTGCTCAGGCACGCACACACAGGGTGCAGGATTTGTTCAACACGTGTTCTGAAGACTTCTTGGAGCAATGTTTCTTTGTTACTGTTTAACCTTGCTTCCCGCAAATCTCTGGCAACAAAGGCCCTTTCAGTTCACACATGTCTGAACAGAGACCTTTGTTTACCTGCAGTGTGCAGATGTGTATGTGCTGCAGGTGTATGTATGTGGGGGGGGGGGGGTTATATTGTCCTTCACCATGAAGGGTGGGCAATCATTGATGTGCATGTCTGGGGGGTTTAATGTCTGTCTGTTGGCTAAATCTGTCATGATCCACTGCATGAATTTTAAGGAAGGGAACAGAAAGTAATGATGTGGACATCAAATACATTTCCAGTCTACCCATTTCAAAATGTCTGCCATGGCTATTTAATAACCAAGAGGTTCTACACAGTCTTGAAACGTATGGAATTTGCTGTTTTTTTCTTAGGTTCAAGGTTCTTTATTGTCATTTGCATCACATGTGGTACATGAGGTGGAACAAAATTGTGTACTCAAGGTCCCAGTTACAACCAAAAATAGCAAATTTATATAAAGTATAAACAGAAACAGTATACAGTGATCTAAGATATACACTAAACAATATTAATATAAAATAATACAGTATATTAAACAGCAGCCTGAATGTGTCTGAATAAGTGTAAAACAATAAAAACGAAGTATGGAGAAACATGGGTGTTTCTAAATTGGTGTTTCTCCTACCATTATACAAGCAGGGTGCCCCGCCCTGTCAACATAAACGAGCACCCTGTCTACCGACCTGAACCCCCACCACCACCACCCACCCCCCGGACAACTGCCAGCACTGACACAGCGCTAAGCTAGCGGCACGCAATACAAATGTGTTAGATAAAAAGATA
>JBBPBX010057991.1:12121-22246 GCA_038048925.1 Garcialebias charrua
TGTCGGTCTTTGCCCCACCGACAAAAAAAAATCACAGAAGAGATAAGCGCCCTGCCAAAGCAAGTAATATAGGGAAACACTGTAAACATTTCCCCTATTTTTCCCCCTTTTTTTGCTGAGGCAAGAACATATTTCATATTTATTTATATATAAAAACTCACCTCTGTTCATTGACCACATCAACCCTTGAGATTTTTTCATCAGTAGTTTAGTCTTCAAGTTTATTACTGAGAACCACTTGGGCAACATACAACCTGTGGACCGGAAATGACCCTTGGACCACTTCCAACTGGCCCTTGATGTCTTTAAAACAAAACAAATTTCATATAAGTTACTGAAAACAATGACGTGACCTGTCCAGAGTGTAGCCAGCCTCTTGCACAATGACTTTCAAAAATAGGCACCAGCCACAATCAAGACCTAGAAAAGAGAAGTACGGTAGGTAAAGAAAATGGATTGCAGTGTTTCTCCTGCATTACTTGCCTTGGCGCTCATCTCTTCTGTGATTTGGACACTGAGACATGTCTGTGTTGCATGCTGTTTAAACCAAAATTTTTCGAGTGGAGGTGGGTGGGGCACAGGGGATGGCTCATCATGAGGGAATCGGAGTGCTACGTGTATCTTTTTAGCTAGCTTGTCTGTATTGCACTCTGCTAGCTTAGCGCTATCTCACTGCTGGCAGTTGTCTATTGCTTGGGTGGGGGGTGGAATTTGTTTTGTTGACAGGGCAGTGTGCCCTGTTTTTATAATGGTATGGTAATGGTAGGGGAAACATTGAGATGGATGGGTAGTGAAAACAAGCATTTTATTTACGAAACTTTAGTTAACTGAAAACAAAGACTAAATTAAACATATGCACACAACTAAAAACATGGAACTAAAATGAGCAGAAACATTTATTAACTTGGTTGTGTGTTTTCCCTCTCGGGGTTAGGAGTGAGGCTCCGCCTTAAGTGGAGGAGTTCAAGTATCTCATGGTCTTGTTTACTAGTGAGGGAAGAATGGTGTGTGAGATCGACAGACAGATCAGTACAGCTTCTTACTGCAGTGTTGCCAGTTGGTTGTAGTGATGAGGGGACTGAGCTGCAAGAAGAAGCTCTCCATTTATAGGTTGATTTACATTCCTCCCCTCACCTATGGTCATGAACTCTGGGTAGTGAACCAAAGAATGAGGTATTGGAGGTGGCTAAAATGAGTTTTCTAAGTGTAGCAGGGCTCTCCCTTAGAGATAGGTTGAGAAGTTCAGTTATCCCAGAGAGTCTCAGAAGTAGAGCCATTGCCCTTCCACATCAAGATCTAGTTGAGATGTTTCAGACATCCAGAAAGGATGCCCCCTGCACCTCCCTAAGGAGGGTATATGGGCATGTCCAACTGGAAGGAGACCCTGGGGAAGATGGGACACGCTGGAGAGACTTTGTCTCTGATCTGTTGTACTGATCTGGAGAGACTTTGGCTCTCCAGCGTGTCCTGGCTGGCCTGGGAACGCCTTGTGGCCTTATTATTGCCTTGGAGTCCTCCCAGAAGAGCTGGAAGAAGTGGCTGTGGACAGAAATGTCTGGGCTTCCCTGCTCAAGCTGCTGCCCCCAAGTCCTGACTTTTTAACAAGCCGAAGATAATGAATGGTTGGTTGTTTGCATTTCCAGAACCATGCTGAACCTAAACGCTTCAAAGAGTATGAATAAAATCAAAAATTTTAAAGCTAACAAATATTTTAATACAAGTGCCAGTGTTCCAAATGTACCGTAATGTATATCTAAACTTCCAAGAGAATAAATATCAAGCAGACATTTTTTACCTAGCCATTCATAATGTTTTTAGAAATGAAAGCAAAAGCTGGAAATGTTTTTGCAAAATTATCTGTATGGAAACATATTTGTACAGTTCAATTTGTGGCCCTTTTATAGCTGTATGTAAGGCCCTAGAAAACAAAATGTTGCATGTCGCACACAGACAACAGTTGTATACCTCAAGTTATTTCCTGTAATACCTTATGTTATTTTGCTATAGAGCTTGGAATTGTGACGTCAACGACAGACCGGGATCGCGCAAAGCATCCCGGGACTTTCGGGCAAGGACGTGACCGGTGTGGTTTGCGTTAGTTGTAGTTGTGTGATCCTACGTGAAATACGCTGAAATGGTGAATGCTTGTTGTGTTGTGAACTGTCACAATGGTTCTCACGATCGCAGGGGGAGCCGTATTGCAAATGGAGTCCATTTTTTCAGCTTTCCGGCATGGAAACAACACAGAGGTAGCTAAGCTAACAGAGACATGGTGACATGGGTGTCTCCTGTTAAACGAACAAACATCACTTTCAGGAGTATTTCCAGACACATGTTTGTGTGTTCGAAGCATTTCCACACAGGTAAGGTTTAATTAAATAATATTAAACTTATTAACTGCTCACATGTAACACAGGATCGTTCACAAACAGCTAGCTAGCTAGCTAGCTGGCTAGCTAGTAGATCATCTAATCAAGTTCTTTTATCGCTTCTTAGGCAAGCCAGCGTATGAATTCCTAGATTGTGATCCTGACTGGGTACCCTCTTTACATCTCAGGCACACCGAAGTCAAAACAATGGACACTGCCCGATTTGCCCGTCGGACCAAGAGACACCAGTCAACCACAGGTGTCAACACTGCACCTGCCACACCACCAGACTGGTTTCTGCATCCATCTGGGTCATCCATCGACTGGTCCTGTGCTGTGTTGGTTGGTTTGAGTGGCGTCTCTTCCGGTGCGAGAGATCCTACCAGGGTGGACTCTGAACTGCTGTTGAGTGACTGATGAGAATCCCTCCGGGCGGTGACATTACTCCTGCTTTTATATAAGATTTGTGTGTGGGGTTTTAATCTAACCAGATTAGAGCCAGAGTGAAAGAAAAAAAAAGAATGCTGACTTCTTTGTTCAGAAATATGAAATTTGTATTACATTTTTAGAACTATGATTTTCCATCCATCTTCTTCCGCTTATCCGGGGTCGGGTCGCGGGGGTAGCAGCCTAAGTAGGGAGGCCCAGACTTCCCTCTCCCCAGCCACTTGGAGCAGCTCCTCTGGGGGAATCCCAAGGCGTTCCCAGGCCAGCCGAGAAACATAGTCCCTCCAGCGTGTCCTGGGTCTTCCTCTGGGTCTCCTCCCGGTGGGACATGCCCGGAACACCTCACCAGGGAGGCGTCCAGGAGGCATCCTAACCAGATGCCCGAGCCACCTCAACTGGCTCCTCTCGATGTGGAGAAGCAGCGGCTCTACTCCGAGTCCCTCCCGGATGACTGAGCTTCTCACCCTATCTCTAACTATGATTTTGTGGTTAATATTTTTAAGTCATACTAGTCCTGAGTAGCAGGACATGTATGTTTACGAATGTTTTTGTGTTCATTTAATTGCATTTTGTACTACCAGATGACTTGAGTTTTGCACACATAATATCACAATGCCACTCTGTGCCACTAAGGGACTATTGTTAATTTGTTTTTGATTCTGGCTCAGTGGTTCAGGATTCAGAACTTATTCTCAAAATTTTTGTTTGAGATTTCAGTGGTCCTAGTTCTCATTAGTAGCAAAGAATGTTTACATTTTCTGAAATTCACTTTCTTGTGCGGATATCAGATAAAATCGCAACTTTAACCTGTAATTTTAGCACATTGTTAATGTGAAATATATCTGCAAGAAGTTTTCATTTTCTGTGTTGTATTTGAATTGTATTTATTCTTGTTAACACTGCAAATGTTAAACATTTTACCCATGGGTTAAAGCATGAAAAAATGTTTGGACTGGAAAATCCATCCTTGCCACATAGAAAATGATAAATCCCTCGTGGTGACGGATAGCCTTAAGCTCTGTTCACCTGTTGTGTCCTCAGTTACTGTAACTTTGACATGTTCAACATTGTTTCACAAGTAAAGAGACTACAAACTGAATTAATCTGCAATCATTTATTTACAGCATGCAGCATCGAAGTAACACTTGTGCAATAGCATAAGTACCGGTATATACATTTTCATGTTCAGTTCATCAGTTAATGTTCACACAGATAATAATTCATATTTTCAAAACAACACTGGGGCACATATTGGTCAAAGCACAGCATACAGCCACAATTTTGTCCAGTAAAATGATGGCCTCATCTTCACATGGGAGCAACATGCTAACAGGTATGTTACCACTTAGTATGGTGTATTTGGTGCGAACACAACCAATAACCCTCTCCACATGGACCCTAAGGTGAAACTTAAAAAGTTACCTTTAAAGGCACGCTGGCCCGTTTGCAGAGGAGGCTTGGGGACAAATTCACACAGCACCACGATTGAAATTGCACAGTTGTTTGTTTAATTAAATAATGTTTAAAATATTCACAATTTTAAAAGGCAGCAATAGCTCCAGTCAAGCAGCTACACCTGGAGGAGCAGTTTCATCCATCTCTGATGTCTGGCTACGCAGATCTGGATCCTTTCTGGGTGGAGCTTGCATGTTCTCTCCGTGCATGCGTGGGTTTTCTCCGGGTGCTCCGGTTTCCTCCCACAGTCCAAAAACATGCATGTTAGGCTGATTGGTAACTCTAAATTGAGCCTGGGTGTGAGTGAGACAGGTCTCTCTTGTAAATGAGTCCCCATGGCTCAACGAGGCTAGCCTGTATAAATAAAGGTTGAATGAATGAATGAATCTGGTGGTGTGGCAGGTGTAGTGTTGACTACTTAGACTGGCTTAGTTGACTGGCTTAGACTGCTGCCATCAGGGAGGAGACTGAGGAGTCTCCAGGCTCGTACCAGCAGACTGAGAGACAGCTCTGTTCATCAGGCAGTCAGAATGCTAAACACTCTGCCTGCTCTGCCTCCCCTCCCATTTGAACTGCCTTAACACAAAAAACTTTCTCACACATTACCACTCAACACAAAGTTTTTAACACTGGACTCTGTGTCATCAAACGGGTTATTCACTAAACTCTCGGTCATGTGTTCATTCAGTTTGCACTACTTCTCATATTTGCACTAATGTTTGTATTACATTACTGCCTATAGTCATACTACTGTTTACATTCACTGTTTACATTTATTAATACTGTTTACATTTATTACTACTGCTTTACATTTATTACTACTGTTTACATTTACACTACTTTTATCTACACTACTGCAGATACATATACAGCATTCTCTGACTAGCCTTATCTAAGGATGCCAAATGTGCCTTATGTGCCTTACTTCATATGCCACTTTGCCTCTATACCAACATCAACTACCTCATACATATACTGTGTACATCAACTTATATGCTGCTGTGCCACTCTTTGCAAATGTCAACGCTAGAAACTTCAGTTTATTTTATAGATTTACGTTTTTATACTTTTCATACTACTATGCAAAAACTCAGGACAGTATTACACTTTTATTATTTCATTTTATGCTTATGTTCATTGGGTGTTTGGTGTTTTAGGGGTGTTTGGTGTTTCAGTGTTGGTGTAAATTTTCATACTTTTATACTATTATGAAAAAACTCAGGACAGTGTTACACTTTTTTACTATTTTATGCTTATGTTTATTAAATGTTTTAGTGTTTAGTGTTTAGATGGTTACTGTTGCACCGAGGGACTGAGAGAAACGCAATTTCGGTCCTGTGTATGTCCTGTACATATTGCAGTTCTGACAATAAAGTTGACTTTGACTTTGACTTGACTTTGACCCCTGGGCTTTTTCATCCTCAGAAAAACTCTGAGCAGCTACACCTGGAGGAGCAGTTTCATCCATCTCTGATGTCTGGCTACACAGATCTGGTGGTGTGGCAGGTGCAGTGTTGACCTCTGTGGTTGACTGGTGTCTCTTGGTCCGACGGGCAAATCGGGCAGTGTCCATCGTTTTGACTTCGGTGTGCCTGAGATGTAAAGAGGGGTACCCAGTCAGGATCACAATCTAGGAATTCATACGCTGGCTTGCCTAAGAAGAGATAAAAGAACTTGATTAGATGATCTACTAGCTAGCCAGCTAGCTAGCTAGCTAGCTGTTTGTGAACGATCCTGTGTTACATGTGAGCAGTTAATACGTTTAATATTATTTAATTAAACCTTACCTGTGTGGAAATGCTTTGAACACACAAACATGTGTCTGGAAATACTTCTGAAAGTGATGTTTGTTCGTTTGACAGGAGACACCCATGTCACCATGTCTCTGTTAGCTTAGCTACCTCTGTGTTGTTTCCATGACGGAAAGCTGAAAAAACGGACTCCATTTGCAATACGGCTCCCCCTACGATTGTGAGAACGATTGTGACAGTTCACAACACAACAAGCAGTCACCATTTCAGCGTATTTCACGTAGGATCACACAACTACAACTAACGCAAACCACACTGGTCACGTCCTTGCCCGAAAGTCCCGGGATGCTTTGCGCGATCCCGGTCTGTCGTGACGTCAGTTCCCAAGCTCTATATAACTCTTTACTTTAGAATTTTTTCATTAAATTTAATTATAAGAGCACCAATATATAAACATTCAATGGAAATTTACAAAAGTTTCACATTTGAACAAGCTGAAAAGTCCACAAAAATATTTGAAAATTTGAGTCTGGAACATTATACTGTAAAATGTAATAATGGAAAACGTGAAGCAAGCCAGCCTTTTAAATATAGGAAATACTTCCTTAAAGGTGCTATGTGTAACTTTCTGTAGAGCACAGAACTTAGAAATATTTTCAACAGGCAAAGCATTCTGATCCCTCCCCCTCAGAGCCATATATATAAATTGGGCTGTTTCTTCAATGGATAAGATTTTTTCCACGAAGCGGACCGTGCCAGGAGAAGCTGTCTGTCCCTCCGACACACACGCGGCTGGATACGTGATGGACTCGTGGGGTCAGTGGCAGCCCATGTGTCTGACCGTCTTAAGTGTCGAAGACGTGGAGGATTTGTGGATTATTGGATTATTGGTAGCAACTGCTCTGTTTTTTGGCGTAAGCGGAGTTGTTTGTTACTGGAAGCTGAGGGAGGCTTCGGCAGCTATCAGCGCGCTGTCGGCACTACCTGATCAGCAAAATTCTCTGAACCGGGCCGTGAGCTCCTCATCCCAGCTGTTGTATGAGCTCAATCGCTCGCTTGGAGGGTATCCAGAAGATATCCAATACTAGGATCTATCACAGATGGGTATGCGTGGGATATCCTGTACTAAGATCTGTTAAAGATGAGATCTCCCCGTATAGCACCAGAAACATATTGGATATGTGGCAGATATGTAAACTTGCATACTGTTGTATCTCCCCAGATATTAGGCCTTTTTGTATGGGTTTAACGGGCCCCGAATGGGTTTTCAGTGGGAACCAGATGGTAATGCCTTAGTCCTAAAGGAACAATTGGGACTTTCTCAACTAAGCAGAAGTGAACAAAATAAGATGAAAAATGTCTTTTGGTCAAGGTTCTTTAAAGGCTAATGTGAATTATTGTCAGTATTACTTTTTACCTCTGCTGAGTAAACATTTATTATGTGAATAGAATAGAACTTATTTAACAAAAAACTCAAACATAAAACATGCCCAAAACAAACTACTGTACAAGAAATGCTCTTTTAAACAAAGAAATTTTAATGTTTTGCATAGTGTTGTTCAACATCTACAAAATTATTCAAGACAGCATTTCTGAAAATAATTTAAATTAGTTTTTACTTTAAAAAAAAGACAAACACACACACCGGTTTGTTAGTTTTATATAGTCCCTCGTTTATCACAGGTGTTTGGGACCATGAGGTGCGTTGGACCATGCATATTGCTGGTGGGAACACGTCCACTAGCGATAAGTGAAAAACAGCAAAGTAGGATAGTTCAAGTTCAGTCAACTTTTGTCATGACACGTGCCAAGTTGCAATCACACTCATCACCTGTTACTCCCAAACTCCCTTCTTAAATAAACAATTTAAATTTTAATACTACTATATATACAATATTTTACATAAACAACACATGCTGTATGGATTGTTTATTTAAAATATTGTATACAGTATGTAAATTTAAATTGTTTAGGAGGGAGTTTGGGAGTAACAGTATATATATATATATATATATATATATATATATATATATATATATATATATATATATATATATACGGAAAATATCCTATACTAGGATTTTTCATGTATGGGTATCCAGACAATATCCAATACTAGGATCTGTCAGATGTGTATCTGGAAAATATCCAATACTTGGATTTAATATGTATGGATATCCAGAAAATATCCAATATTAGGATCTATCACAGATGTGTATCTGGAAATTATCCAAATGCTAGGATTTTTTATGTATAGGTATCCAAAAAATATCCTATATGAGGATCTGTCAGATGTGTATCCGGAAAATGTCAAATACTAGGATTTACTATGTATGGGTATCCAGAAAATATTGAACATTAGGATCTATCACAGATGTGTATCCGGAAAGTATCCAAATGCTAGGATTTTTTATGTATGGGTATCCAGACAATATCCAATACTAGGATCTGTCAGATGTGTATCCGGAAATATCCAAATGCTAGGATTTATTATGTATGGGTATCCAGAAAATATCTAATATGAGGATCTGTCAGATGTGTATCTGGAAAATGTCAAATACTAGGATTTACTATGTATAGGTATCCAGAAAATATCCAATATTAGGATCTATCACAGATGTGTATCCGGAAAGTATCCAAATGCTAGGATTTTTTAAGTATGGGTATCTAGACAATATCCAATACTAGGATCTGTCAGATGTATATCCGGAAAATATCCATATGCTAGGATTTATTATGTATGGGTATCCAGAAAATATCCTATATGAGGATCTGTCAGATGGGTATCCAGAAAATATCCAACATTAGGATCTATCACAGATGTGTATCCGGAAAATATCCAGTGCTAGGATTTATTATGTATGGGTATCCAGAAAATATCCTATATGAGGATCTGTCAGATGGGTATCCAAAAAATATCCAACATTAGGATCTATCACAGATGTGTATCCGGCAAATATCCAATGCTAGGATTTATTATGTATGGATATCCGGAAAATATCCAATATGTGGATCTGTCAGATGTGTATTCGGAAAATATCTAATACTAGGATTTATTATCTATGGGTATCCAGAAAATATCCAATACTAAGATCTGTCACAGATGTGTGTCCGGCAAATATCCAATGGTAGGATTTTTTGTGTATGGGTATCTGGAAAATATCCAATACTAGGATCTATCACAGATGTGTATCCAAAGACTATCCAATACTAGGATCTGTCACAGATTTGTATCCGGAAATATCCAATGCTAGGATTTATTATGTATGGGTATCCAGAAAATATCCAATACTAGGATCTATCACAGATATGTATCTGGAAAATATGCAGTAGTAGGATCTTTCTCATATGGGTATCCAGAAAATATCCAATACTAGGATCTCTCAAGTATGGGTATGCATAAAATATTCTATACTAGGATCTATCGCAGATGTGTATACCGAAAATATCCTATACTAGGATTTATCATGTATGAGGATACAGAAAAAATCCAGTGCTAGGATCTATCACAGATGGGTATGCATGGGATATCCTGTACTAAGATCTGTTAAAGATGAGATCTCCCCGTATAGCACCGGAAACATATTGGATATGTGGCAGATACGGACACTTGCATACTGTTGTATTTCCCCGGATATTAGGCCTTTTCGTCCTGTGAGAGTGTCCAACCCCTCTCAAGGAAACTGGTTCCAGAGCCAGAGCCATGCGTTGAGGTGAGTCCGACTATTTCTAGTCGGAACCTCTCAACCTCACACACTAGCTCAGGCTCCTTCCCCACCAGAGAGGTGACATTCCATGTCCCAATGGCCAGCTTCTGTAGCCGAGGATCAGACCGCCAGGGTCCCCGCCCTCGGCCGCCACCCATCTCACATTGCACCCGACCCCTTTGGCCCCTCCCACAGGTGGTGAGCCCATGGGAAGGGGGACCCACGTCTCCTCTTCGGGCTGTGCCCGGCCGGGCTCCATGGGTAAAAGCCCGGCCACCAGGCGCTCGCCAGCGTGCCCCACCTCCGGGCCTGGCTCCAGAGTGGGGCCCCGGTGACCCGCGTCCGGGCGAGGGAAAACTTAGTCCATTAATTGTACTCATCATAGGGGTTTTTGGG
>JBBPBX010057992.1:8698-22246 GCA_038048925.1 Garcialebias charrua
CGGTAATCTGGGATGGGGTCAGGTTGCTTTCTGCCAGGTTTGGTAATGGAACCTGGAGCTTCCGGGTGAGACATCACCCTCTCTGGGTGCTGCTGTGCATGGACTTTGTTGTGTCCAGGGATGAGCAGATCGTCTAAAAAAAATTTGAACTCTGACCCCTCGACCCCCCAGCGGGGTCAGGGCTGCATCTAGGCATTTCATGAATGCACGGGAGGCGGTTTTCAGGCCAAAAAACGCTGCCAAAAACTCGGACGTGGTGCCCCTGAAGGCAGAACAGAGACATTATCTGTGGCAGGGCAGGATGCTCACGTGGAGGAAAGCGTCTTTCAGATCCACCGTGCAGCGTAATCTCTCGGTTGAACCGAACAGATGACTTGTCTGAGTGTCAACATCCTTAATTTTACGTTTCTATTCTTCTGTTCAGACCTCGGAGGTCCAAGATGGGGCCTCAAGCCCTGTTCCGGTTTTGGGACAAGAAAGTGCTTGCTGTAATGGCCCTCTTTCAACATTGTGAGCAGGGACCACTCTGATCACTCCTTTCTGCATCATAGTCGGGATCTCGTCTCACCGAACATGAGCACGGTCTGGGCTTATGGAGGATGACAGCACCTCCGTGAATGGATGTGGTTGCTTGTAGAACTGCAGCCGGAGACCCAGGGTGACAGTGGACGTGACCCACGTGCTTGATTTGCATGTGTACTGGTTCTTTTGATGGATGGAGTTTTATTAGAGAGTGGGGGTTGGCCGCCTGTGTGAGACGGCTTCCCGCGCTCTATATTAACCCTGGTTGCATTAAGAAATGGTTGGGTTTTCCCTTTAATGCTGAGTGGTGGCACAGAACAGCTTGAGTAGTCTGAGACTTTATTGTCGTGTGTGGACGACAATTTCTCTTTATTACACAAGCGTTTGAGTGTTCTTGTGTGTTTAAACGTTCTGAACCAGTTAATCTGTGCTCCTCTAACACAGGTACTGGTGATAAATGTTCAGCGTTTTCTCGCCCTCTGTGAGTGAAGACGCCTGTAATGGTGCAGGGACAGCTCAGGGTAATGCAGGTCTCTCCTTTCTCTCCGCACCGCAGGAGCAGTACTGGGCTGACCCGTGGCTTCTGCACAGAGATGCTAAAACACTACGTATGTGGTTTTAATACCGCTCCAAAACAACATTTTGTTTTTATCGCACAAACAGGGGAACATGCTTTGTGTTTTAACGAACATCTTTGTCCCTTCCACCATGGTCTCTTGGGCCCCGGGGAGATTTGAGTATGTGTGGCTTTCCTCTCCCATGGGTGGAAAAGCCCTCATCAGTGAGGATGTTGGTCGTCAGTGTCACAGCGTGACAACCGGTTCAGTCCTGCTCTTTCCCAGAGCGACTGTCCGATACGCCCAAAGGGCGGGCAGTAAAATCTGCCATCCCGTGGACCTCATCCAGTGGCTTTGCCATCTTTTTCCGTTTGTTGGTGGCCCCCTGCAGTTCCTGCAGCTTTTTTGCCTGGTGGACCTGCAGCATCGAGGCCGTGCAGGCCGCGGGGCACTAAGCGCGCTAGATCCTTTCCAGTTGCACTGCTGACGACATGGTTTTCTGGGTAGGCCTTGGTGGCTGAGTTCTGGATGTGAGACAGACCCGTCAGCTCCCTGCCCGCCCCAGTCCAGGACTGGGAGAAGGGGTGGAAGCGGTGACTGCCTTGGGTGCCGACCCTGACCGCATGATCCCAGTTTTAAAAAAAAACTGGGGACACCGGCGTGTCGTGCCTCACCAAGGTCGTTGCCTGGGGAGCAATAGTTACCCGCCAAGCTTTACTCTTGATGTCCCGGTGGGGGTGCAGGTCATGGCACCTGAGAGCCTCGGCCGTCCTGCGGCACAGGGCAGGCGGAGCCGGGGTTGGTCCGTCTGCTTCGACAAGCATTGTTGCAGCTTGTTGTGAAAAGTCCTTTGCACTCTCCTTGACACCTTGCTCCATCGCTGGAGGCTACGTCGGGGGCAGTAGTTGGCTTTTCTTCTCTTTAGAGGAGCTTTCCTTTGCTCGTCCTTGTCCACTCTATCAGGGTCCCTCGGGCCCTGACATGGTTAATGTCTGAGAGTCATCCTTAGCCTCGTAGGTGGATAAGCTCTCAGCGTCACGATGTTCTCTTCGTGGGTATAGGAAAACTACCAGTCAGCATAGCTGAACAGGTAAGCAGAAATTCCTCCTCCTGGACTATGCTGGTCGGAGAGCCTCCTTGTTAGCAAAAGCTAAACGTGGAGGTACTCGTGAGCCCGCTAGCGGTGCTAAACGGGCCATCGAGCAATGTAGCAATCGGTAAACAAACTTAGTTAGTAGCTATGCAATGAACTCTATCGTCGATTCGACTGCACAGGATAGCGAAAACAGACAAAACGTGAGAAGGCTAGTTAGCAAGCTAGACCAAGTGTTTTCACATACCTCACAATGGAGTCCTTCGTTGTCCGCTCGTAGCCGCGCTAGTCGTGTTAGTAATGCTAACCCTGTTAGCAGCACTAATTGTTAGCAGTGGTGCACGAGCCCGACATCCGCCCCGCGCTGTCATGGGAGCTCTCGGTTAGCCGGGCTAACCGTAGGAGCTAGCCGGTTAGCAGCGGGGTTACTCGATTTCCAGTTGCCTTTCTCCGGAGCCATCCGCGAGAAAAGTGTCGGGTGTCTTCGCGTGTAGCATCCCTGAGCAGACCGGACAGGCCTTGTGGATGTCCGCTGCTGAAAAAAGGGGGTAGCCACATCCGTTGGAGCAGGTTCGGGAGCCGGGGCTCGCTGGCCTGCTGGTTTTCTTAGAGTTTTTAGGTTTTTGCTTTCCCTTCGCAGGAGCCATGGCTGAGAAGAGTCGAGCTCATTAGCAGAACTAACGTTGTCCGAAGACGTTTCCTTGATCGCGTCGCTTTCGCTGGCTAGCCTGCTACTCGTTAGCAGGGTAGCGATGTGACGCAGTTAGCGCCGTCGAGCGAAGCAGCTGCGAAGAGAGAAGAAAAAGCTTTGAGGTTAAATGAAAAACGTACTAGCTTTCGCTAGCCCAGCAACATGCAGGAATTTCCTCTGTGCGCTCAGAGTAGGGAGCAAGCTCACCTCAGATAGAGCGATGTAGCTACAGATAAGTCCCACGAAGTTCAGGTTTTTAAGCGAGGTGAAGGGCAAAAAGAGAAAGTGAGATGGGCGCACGCGTCTTTATACCAAGAGGGCGTGGCCTCTGTGGTGAGGCTGACATCCACCTGCTGTAAAGGCGTGATTGTATTACTTCAGGTAACCACGCGGGGGCGCAATTCCCATAGTCATATGCTGCACTGAGTGAACCTGACTGATAAGGGAACTAGATGTTAACTAACAGATACCAGTCAATCTTGAGGTTGTTCCAAGAGTTATCAGCCGGACCCCTGTCTTCTTGGACCATGCTCCTCTGTGATTCAAGAAGCGTAACTCTCATGCTAGTGTGCCACCCACCATGTCTAACGGTGATTGATGCTCTGCAGACGCTTTCTAAAACATATCATGTTCACCTCTACAAGTGTAGGTAGATGAGTCTGTCTTTGACCTTCGCATCACTCTAAATCCCACCATCCCTGTTTGTGTCTCTATCTTGGTGTTCTGAACCAACTCTTCTATTACATGGGTCGGTGCTAGCAAGGCCACCTGGGAGGGAAGGTGGGTGAGGGGGTGTTAGCATGTACTGTACAGACTGTTAATTGGCTGCTGTGTGCCTGTGAGAAAGGGGAGAAACAAAGAGACAGGAAGAAGCATGGAAGAGCAGAATTTATACCGGGATAGAAGATGGAAACATGAAGCAAGCAAGTAGCGCTGCGTGAAGAGAAACAGAAGGAGCAGATGGTTTTTGAAGAGAAACGGATGACAAGAGGGCGACAATGGCACAGAAAACTACATTGCATCCAGCTGCTATCTTCTCTTGCAGAGAACCGATCTGCTCTTTTTTGAACGTTTTTAAATATTGTCATCTTCTGTTTTATTCCCCTTCTCTGAACTTTATAAAGCTAGGAAGTGCTCAGTGGAGTACTTATTCTCCAACTGTTGTGAATTTTTCCAGATTATTTTCTGTTTTTCAACACCTCTTTCTCCTGTTTTTCATGAATCTCCTCATGTTTCCCATCAGCATCTCATTCTGTTTCGCTCTCCCTCCTCCTGCAATATCTGTCTCTACACCCCCTTTGCTCCCCCAAGGCTGTGATTTGTGAATCTGTCATACTCTGGCAGCTGGATCCCCTGTCTGTCTTCCTTAGAGAGGAGGAGAGGAAGTCAGAGATAGGGAAAGAAAGTAAAGATGGGAGGACCTAAAGGTCTGGCTCTGAATAATTACACATCCCCTCTGTCCATGCACTGTCATTCTGTAGCTCGCATGAAATGTAGGACACCATACTAAAAATACTACAGACTGCTGAAATGGTTTGCTATTAGTTTTCTGTGTGATTTGTCCATTTATTAAAAAGGGCAGATTCTTGAGGACTGCAGGACTTTTCAAATACATTTATTATTACAGTAGTCATATTTAGGATTTGGTTGTTTTATTTTATATACACACGCAACATTGATTGTTGCAGGTTTGACTCCAACAGATAATATCTCAGTTTGACAGAAAATTTGTAAATGTAACTCTGATTAGAAGCTGTATGAAAATGTCAGTTAGAAGCTGTATGAAAATGTCACTAGGACTGGTTTCAGAATTCACCATCAATTTTAAATCACAACAGATAAAAAACAAGAGTATAACATGCTGTAACTGTCAACAAATGTAATTATATGATTCAATAATAATATAATATTATAATATGCAGCAATACACCAAACTATAGCAATGGCTCAGACAAGTAAAAACCTTTGACATTGATTTGTGACCTTTATGATGTGGTGATGAAAAGTATACACAACGGTCTAGTGATGATACATATGTTTATGAAGTTAAATACTGTATCTTGCGCAGATCGGAAGTCAATAGCAGGACAAGAAAAAGTTTACGGACAAACAGAAACCATATCATAATCAGTCACCTGTTGACAGTCATGCAACAAGGTCTTTGCATCTGATGCATCGTGCATCAATGCTCATATCATTCATTCAACCTTTATTTATACAGCTTAGTCTCATTGAGCCACAGGGACTCATTCAAAATAGAGACCTGTTTTAAACAAAGAATACAGAGGAGGTACAAACAGTAGACAATCATATGAAAGCAAGTAAATAAAATAAATTATATAAAAATGAAGCAAAAACAAGTTACATTATAAAAGTATGTAAAATACTAAAAACAGGAACTTGTTTGCATTGATTTTTGCCATGAACTTAACAGTTGTTTAAAATCCCTTAGAGAGGTCAAGGTCTAGAGCTTCAGACCTTTTTCCAAGATATTCCAGGAAACAGGAGCGGAGCAGGAAAATACCCTTTTGCCTAGTTCAGTCCTCACTGAGGGAACACTGCAGGTAATAATGTCCTGAGAGTGCACACTGTAGCTGCACTCACGCAGAGACATGTAGGAGGAGATGTATGAAGGTAACAGAAAGATGAAAATGTACCAGTGAGAGTCTGCGTGAAGTTNTAGTTAATGAGAGAATGTGGAAACTCAGTTCATGTCTGCATTTAAAAAAAAAAGCCTCTGAACTATGTGACCTTCATCATTCTCTCTCCTCACGCTCCTCACACTTTTTTTCCTTCCCCTTCTGGCCTCACACAGTCTTAAGTGTTTGCTTGTGTAGCAGCTGCTTGGAGGGAGAGATGGACTGGGAATGAAAAAGATAGAGCATGGGAGGTCAAAGGGTTGTGATGGTTGACTATGCTAATGCTGTTGTTAATGACTTTGCTGTGAGTGATAATTGATCGTCTTCATTACCATATTAACTCCACCGCCTGGCCCAACCATACCCCAAGCCTCTTACCCTTTTTACTCTCCAGGCAGTAATGGATGCCCCTGTTTGATCCTTGGAATAATGAACTAATTAGCTTAATTAAAATCAATAGAGATGCCAATACCAGGTTGGACGTTTCAGGGACGCTATCTCTCTATCTGAAGGAAAGGGAATTTTCTGAACGTGAGGATGAAATAGAGCAAATGACAGGGGAGTGACGCATATAACCAACGAGTGAGTGGGGTGGTGGTGAGGGGGAAACGTACCAACGTGGGCATGAAATAAAACCATGGAGCATGAGAGGAATGGGAAACGGCCAATTGAGTGGTGATTAAAAGAAGTGAATCGCGGTTTTTTTTAACCACAATGTACAAAACGTTAAATGGGTAAACTAGAGTGAGGACAGGAAAGTGCAGGAGAAAAAGACGGAAAACATGAGGGAGCCAACGAGAGGGGAGACTAAACGAGAGAGAAAGAGGGCGAAAGAGGTTCCTAATGCTGATTTATGAGTGCTTGACGGTCGTTAGCTGCAATAAATGGCTTGTAGGAGTGGTTGCAGCATTACTCCCTGTACAGGATACTAAGTGCATTGTAAGGTCAGCTATAAGGCCAAACTTACATATGTAAAGCTCTGCCCTTGTAAACCTTTGCCAATGAATCAGCCACTGGATGGAACTGCAACCAGTCCATCCAACACACTGCGAGGACCACGGCTTCCTAATCCATGCATCAAGACAATAAAAGCTGTTCATGTGACAGTGATTTGTTGGAACACATGGATGGTGGAATACTGAAAATTAATCAGCTACGTTTTCATCATCCAAATACGCTCATAAATATTGAGACTTTATTATCAGTGAAGTTACATCTTCTGCTTTATTTAGAGATATCAGATAAAACAGATTGCCCGGTTTTATTATAAATTTAATCCCCCTTTTTTTCTTACAGATTCTGCTTTTATTTTACATCTTGTAGAAGTTTTCAAAAATTATAAATGTGCACAGAAGCCACAAAAACATATTTTTGCGAATGTTTATGAAGCATTCTCACTTTTGTGATCGATTATTCTTCTGTACGTTTTTCAGCATCTTTCTCGTTCCACAATTTTGGTGCTATTTTAACAAATTGTAAATGAAAATGTTCAGCTCGTTAGAAAGGGTGCTATGACTTTTGGTATTGGCGCGACTTTAGCTTTTGGAACTATTTAGCCTTTTTTGTCATTTTTTTGTCTCATAGCAAATGAATTGAGCTCATTTTACATCCTTCAGATTTTTGTACATGTTTACAACCTTTCCTGCTCCTTTCACATTGTGTTCTGCTTCAGCTCCTTTCAGCTCCCTGCTGCAAATAAAAAAATGATAATAATAAAATTCAGCTACTTTCAGCTTCCTTGTGCAAATAAACAACATTGATAATAAAAATCAGCTACGTTCAGCTGTTTTGCAATCCTTTCAGATTCTTTCTGCTAATTACATTTTTTGTTTGCTTTTTCTAACAATATTCTGCTAATATGTTTATTTCAGCTTATTTCTGCAAGTTTCAGCTTCGTCTGCTATTTCAGCTACTATGTAGCTGTTTTATGCTAATTTTAGTCTTTTCGGATAACTCCACTTTGGTTGCGCTGATTTAAACTTTTTTCATCCTAATTCAGCAAAAATGTGCTCTCTCCACTTCCTTCAGAAAATTTCAGCTTTTTTTCTGGAATTTTTAGCTACTTTTCAGCTGTTTTATGCTAATTTTAAAATGTTCAGGTAATTTCCACTTTTTTGTGCTCATTTCTGCTTCTTTCAGCCTAACTGGGCAAATATGTTTTTCTTTTTCTTTCCTAAGCTAATTTCATTTTCAGCTAGCTTTTTAGCATATTTTAACTAATTTCAGCTGTTTTGAGATAAATTCAAGGTTTGTGTGGTAATTTCTGCTATGATTTAGCCCAATTAAATTATTTCTTCTAATTTCAACTTATGCTCCTTTCAGTTTATTTCTGCTAGTTTCAATTACTTTAGCCACAAATTAGCAGTTTCTAATGCTAATATTAGCTTTTTTCTGCTAATTCCCCATTTTTTGCACTCAATTCAGCTTTTATGTTCTTTCTGGTTTCTCCTGCTGATTTACGATTGCTCTACATTCTCCGTTACATTTCAGCTGTTTTTCAGCAAGTTCTTCTGCAGTAAGCATTCACACTGCATTTTTGCAGGAAATGCATTTTTTCTAGTTTGTTAATGCATCCTGTTAAAGTTGGATATAGATTTATGTGGTACATGGTCCCATAAAGTTTAATTGCCTCTGGTAAAAAGATGTGTTGTTTTCCTCCAGGCTATAAACAGTGTTGCATGACTTTACACTTGAATTGATCTCTCGCTGCACTTTTTATTCACGTTAGCTCGCCAAACACGCTGCACGTGTATTTCTTTTCGTCCCCACCACTGTGAAAGGACTGATGCCATACTGTGCTTCTCATCTGCTGTAATCTGTTAGTTTTTAGCTCTTCTTTTGGACTTGAGCCACAACAACACCATCCATCAGCAGCAAAAACAGCAACAACAAAAAAGAAAGAAGCTGAAACATATAGGGATGAAAAAAATTAAACATTTATCGATATGGCAGCCATTTTCAAAGTAGTTGTGATGCTGGTTTATTATTTATTGTTGGTTAGTGTCAGTATGTGGAGCTTCATCAGAATCATAGGCTTAGTTAACTTCAACTTTGACCCTGATTTCTATTGTTGCAAAGGTGATTCACTATCGCCATGGCAACTGAGACTGGAAATCTAACCTGTTCCAGGGCAAGTTAGGTTAGAGATGAGACACTGGACAAATGCACATTATTGCCCCACAACCAAATAGTTCTCTTCTCTTAAAAACAAGACAGGACAGAGGAGCTGTTTGTGTGGACAGGGTCGTGCCTCAGTTTTTTTCAACATTTAGTCAGAGTTCATTCAGCTTCGTCTGACAAGCATCTTCAAGAAATAAAGTTCTACAGAGAAACAAACCTGTTTAAAAGAAAGAGTTATTCTTATCTGTCCGTTCAATGACCTTTATTTTTCTTTTCATCATCAGCATTCATATTTAAAACATTTACTTTGTTGTTTTCAGGCTATCTATTCTAAAAATGTTTTAAAAACATTTATTTTCTGCATTGAATATTTTTGATATCATTTTTAAAAAATGAACACAGATACTTGCAAGTAAGCTGGTGTAGTGATACACCTAATCTCTGATATTTTAGGCTTGACCTTTAAGTACACCTCTCCACATCTCTTTGAAACTCTCAATGTTACACCTTCTTGAAGCCCTCAAGGAGACGATTGGACACTTATATTGGTTAACAATTATTATGAATTAATGGACACTAAGTAATCAGATTGAACTTTCTCTTTAATGTGTGTTAATTCAGAATTGATCAACAGTATATTTTTGTCATTTAATGATGATTTTACTAAGCTGGTATATTTTAAATATGACAAAGTTAAGAGAACATCTCAGAATGATCTTGCTTTAAAGACCGTGTAAAGTGAAATTAAATGTGTGTTTTTAGTTTGTCACATGGCATAAATATGTGTTATTAATCACCCATATAAATCTGACTGATTAAAAACATTGTTTTCCTTATAAAATTAAGTGTCAAAAATCATGAAAATACATTATTTTCCCTTGGTCTGAAACTGTGGGGGCGTGTCAGCGCGTGGGAGTGGTTTCAGCGCAGTACTGCTGAGCTGAGCTGAGCTGTGTGTAGAGGCAGACAGCAGAGATCCACCTGCTCCGTTTTTATCTAAGTTCTGGCTGCCAGTAGCTCCTTTTTCCAAGAGTTACGCTGTTTTTAGTGCACTAACAACTCTGTTTTTGTTTTTAAAGTTGAGGACACAAAGATACTTCATAACTCCGCTGTTATAAGCGCTATTTTAGAAGATGAGCGGCTGCACCCGGTCCGACCCGGTCACATCGCATGCGGGGTCTGTGTTGGTGATTAAAATAAAGAGTAATCACGTTGATAACTAAGTTATCTCATCTGTGTCAGCGAGTCACTGCGTTTCACGGCGCGCGTGGCAGGAGCTCAACGCACACACACACACACACACACGCGCGGCGCGGAGCTGCAGGTGGCAGCTCACTCCAGCAGCAGCCTGGGTTTGTTCTGACTCCCTCCTGCGTCTCAATGTGGGTGCCCTGACCATTGCGACATCCAGGGAAGATGCAGGAACGAGGCATAATTGATTAGCTAGCTAACAATGAACAAAATATCTATGCTATTGCTATCTGATGCTAACTGCGATTCGCGAGTGAATGGCTCCACCGAGGCGAAGAACGAATTTATACGGCTGGAGCAGAAGGGGGTGGGGCTATACTAATGAGGACCGCGTGACGAAACGCGGTCCCGTTTAAAACACGCCTAAAAAATCCTGAAAAAGACATATCTTTATACACATCCGCTCATTCTCAATCAGTTCATCTGGACAGTTTCTTTTTAGCAGAAACGTTTCACCCTCACTCCAGAGGGCTTCCTCAGTCAGAGTAGTCCAAAGCACACTGAAGTTAACCCACCAAGTAAGCAACTTATGTGGACCAACCAGTTTGCTGTAGCCAAGATGGTTTCTGGGGGCGTGTCCCTCGTCGACTCCTCCCAGGCAGGCAGACATGTCCAAAGTGGTTCAAGACAAGAAAGTTAATTCTCAATAGTCCAGGTATCAAATCCGCTCATTCTCAATCAGTTCATCTGGACAGTTTCTTTTTAGCAGAAACGTTTCACCCTCACTCCAGAGGGCTTCCTCAGTCAGAGTAGTCCAAAGCACACTGAAGTTAACCCACCAAGTAAGCAACTTATGTGGACCAACCAGTTTGCTGTAGCCAAGATGTTGGCTACAGCAAACTGGTTGGTCCACATAAGTTGCTTACTTGGTGGGTTAACTTCAGTGTGCTTTGGACTACTCTGACTGAGGAAGCCCTCTGGAGTGAGGGTGAAACGTTTCTGCTAAAAAGAAACTGTCCAGATGAACTGATTGAGAATGAGCGGATTTGATACCTGGACTATTGAGAATTAACTTTCTTATCTTTATACACAGTTTCATCTATCCATCCATCCATCCATCCATCCATCTTCTTCCGCTTATCCGGGGTCGGGTCGCGGGGGTAGCAGCCTAAGTAGGGAGGCCCAGACTTCCCTCTCCCCAGCCACTTGGAGCAGTTCCTCCGGGGGAATCCCAAGGCGTTCCCAGGCCAGCCGAGAAACATAGTCCCTCCAGCGCGTCCTGGGTCTTCCTCTGGGTCTCCTCCCGGTGGGACGTGCCCGGAACACCTCACCAGGGAGGCGTCCAGGAGGCATCCTAACCAGATGCCCGAGCCACCTCAACTGGCTCCTCTCGATGTGGAGAAGCAGCGGCTCTACTCCGAGTCCCTCCCGGATGACTGAGCTTCTCACCCTATCTCTAAGGGAGAGTCCAGCCACCCTGCGGAGAAAACTCATTTCAGCCGCTTGTATCCGAGATCTTGTTCTTTCGGTCATAACCCAAAGCTCATGACCATAGATGAGGGTGGGAACGTAGATCGATCGGTAAATTGAGAGCTTTGCCTTTTGACTCAGCTCTCTCTTCACCACGACAGACCGGTACAGCGCCCGCTTCACTGCGGACGCTGCACCTATCCGCCTATCGATCTCACGCTCCAGTTTTCCCTCATTCGTGAACAAGATCCCGAGATACTTAAACTCCTCCACTTGGGGCAGGACCTCCTCCCCGACCCGGAGAGGGCATGCTACCCTTTTCCGGCTCAAGACCATGGCCTCGGATTTGGAGGAACTGATCCTCATCCCGGCCGCATCACACTCGGCTGCAAACCGCTCCAGTGAAAGTTGTAAATCACGAACTGATGAAGCCAATAGGACCACATCATCTGCAAAAAACAGAGAAGCGATTCTAAGGTCACCAAAACGGATCCTCTCAACACCTTGGCTGCGCCTAGAAATTCTGTCCATAAAAGTTATGAACAGAATCGGTGACAAAGGGCAACCTTGGCGGAGTCCAACTCTCACCGGAAACGAGCCTGACTTACTGCCGGCAATGCGGACCAAGCTCTGACACCGGTCGTACAGGGACCTAACAGCCCTTATCAAAGGGCCTGGTACCCCATACTCCCGGAGTACCCCCCACAGAACCCCCCGAGGGACGCGGTCGAATGCCTTCTCCAAGTCCACAAAGCACATGTAAACTGGTTGGGCAAACTCCCACGCACCCTCCAGGACCCTGCTGAGGGTGTAGAGCTGGTCCAGTGTTCCACGACCAGGACGAAAACCACACTGCTCCTCCTGAATCCGAGGTTCGACTATCCGACGGACCCTCCTCTCCAGAACCCCTGAATAGACCTTACCAGGGAGGCTTAAGAGTGTGATCCCCCTATAGTTGGAACACACCCTACGGTCCCCCTTTTTAAATAGGGGAACCACCACCCCAGTCTGCCAATCCAAGGGAACTGCCCCCGATGTCCACGCGATATTGCAGAGTCGCGTAAGCCAACACAACCCTACAACATCCAGAGCCCTAAGGAACTCCGGGCGAATCTCATCCACCCCCGGAGCCTTGCCACCGCGGAGCTTTTTAACCACCTCGGCGACCTCAGCACCAGAGATCGGAGAACCCGACCCAAAGTCCCCAGGCTCTGCTTCCTCAGTGGAAGACGTGCCAGTAGGATTGAGGAGGTCTTCGAAGTATTCCGCCCACCGACTCACAACATCCCGAGTTGAGGTCAGTAGCACGCCACCTCCACCATAAATGGTGTTGGTCTCGTACCTCTTTCCCCCCCTGAGACGCCGGATGGTGGACCAGAATCGCCTCGAAGCCGTACGGAAGTCATTCTCCATGGCCTCTCCGAACTCCTCCCACGCCCGAGTTTTTGCCTCAGCAACCACCCGAGCCGCATGCCGCTTGGACTGCCGGTACCTATCAGCTGCTTCCGGGGTCCCACAAGCCAAAAAGGCCCAATAGGACTCCTTCTTCAGCCTGACAGCATCCCTCACTGCCGGTGTCCACCACCGGGTTCGAGGGTTGCCACCTCGACAGGCACCAACAACCTTGCGGCCACAGCTCCGATAAGCTGCCTCGACAATAGAGGCGCGGAACACGGCCCACTCGGACTCCATGTCCCCCGCCTCCCTCGGAACGTGTTCAAAGCTCTCCCGGAGGTGGGAGTTAAAGCTCCGTCTTACGGGAGACTCTGCCAGACGTTCCCAGCAGACCCTCACGATACGTTTGGGTCTGCCAGGTCTGACCGGCATCCTCCCCCACCATCGGAGCCAACTCACCACCAGGTAGTGGTCAGTAGACAGCTCCGCCCCTCTCCTCACCCGAGTGTCCAAGACATGCGGCCGCAGATCAGATGAGACGACAACAAAGTCGATCATCGAACTGCGACCTAGGGTGTCCTGGTGCCAAGAGCACATATGGACACCCTTATGCTTAAACATGGTGTTCGTTATGGACAATCCATGACGAGCACAGAAGTCCAATAACAGAACACCACTCTGGTTCAGATCAGGGGGGCCGTTCCTCCCAACCACACCCCTCCAGGTCTCACTGTCATTGCCCACGTGAGCGTTGAAGTCCCCCAGTAGAACAAGGGAGTCCCCAGGAGGCGCACTCTCCAATACCCCCTCCAAGGACTCCAAAAAGGGTGGGTAGTCTGAGCTGCCGTTTGGTGCATAGGCACAAACAAC
>JBBPBX010057993.1:0-13595 GCA_038048925.1 Garcialebias charrua
AAAAACATGGTTACCGGTAATTCAGTCTAGAAACTGTTTTATATGTAGATATATTTTATAAGATATATGTAAGATATATATACATATATCAAATATCTCAGAAACCACAAAGCAGATATTTTTCAAACCAACACAGTGTAATCACTACATGTTTATGTGCATACTGTAAGCTGTTGGAGTTATTTGAATTAAAATTCGATTTTTTATAGACATAAGTGTGTCGACCTAGCTTTTTTTTCTACTAGTATTTAACACATATCTTTATCTCAGAAACCACAAAGCAGATATTTTTCAAACCAACACAGTGTAATCACTACATGTTTATGTGCATACTGTAAGCTGTTGGAGTTATTTGAATTAAAATTCGATTTTTTATAGACATAAGTGTGTCGACCTAGCTTTTTTTTTCTACTAGTATTTAACACATATCTTAGATCTCAGAAACCACAAAGCAGATATTTTTCAAACCAACACAGTGTAATCACTACATGTTTATGTGCATACTGTAAGCTGTTGGAGTTATTTGAATTAAAATTCGATTTTTTAATAATTTATTTTCGAAGCACATGTGACAGGTTTGGAAGTAGTCAAAACAAATCAATTTAAATCCAGCAGATTTGACCACAACGTGACATTATTAAGGACTTGTTAACCTGAGGAACCCTCGTGGTATAAAGCCAGCTATGAAATATATTTTTTAAGCTTTTATTTAGCTACATTTAAAAGAAAGAACGCCGATCGACCCCACCCGCGCGTGCATGTGATGTGCACGTGTCGACCTACTTTGTTAAATCCAGCTGATTTGACCACAACGTGACATTATTAAGGACTTGTTAACCTGAGGAACCCTCGTGGTATAAAGCCAGCTATGAAATATATTTTTTAAAGCGTTTATTTAGCTACATTATAGAAATAAAGACGGCTCACGTGCGCGCGCGGGGGCGCGCGTGCACGTGGCGAAACTACTTTTTTAAATCCTGCCGTTTTGACAACAACGTGAATTTATTAAGGAATAGTTCGGCTTAAGACACATGTTTGCTGTAATTTTAAATACAAATAATTGTTTTTACCATGTTAATCTTGTAAAGTCCTTCGGTGTTTGCTCCCTCGCGGCAGCCACTTCCTCAAACTCAGTCCAGCCTCCTCCCCACGGTTCGGGGCCAGCCGGCCTGGGCCCTGCTATGAGATGAGTCCGGAATCTTGGCGCGGCGCCGCGCATTTGTTAGGTGGAAATGCTGTCCAACGCGCGTTTGGCACGCAAATATGACGTCACATCCGACCCGGGCCACCAAGTGGAAAAGGGGCATTAGGGAGAGTCCAGCCACCCTGCGGAGAAAACTCATTTCAGCCGCTTGTATCCGAGATCTTGTTCTTTCGGTCATAACCCAAAGCTCATGACCATAGATGAGGGTGGGAACGTAGATCGATCGGTAAATTGAGAGCTTTGCCTTTTGACTCAGCTCTCTCTTCACCACGACAGACCGGTACAGCGCCCGCTTCACTGCGGACGTTGCACCTATCCGCCTATCGATCTCACGCTCCAGTTTTCCCTCATTCGTGAACAAGATCCCGAGATACTTAAACTCCTCCACTTGGGGCAGGACTAAAACTGATCTTTATAGAAATTATTTGAAGATGTCCAGATGAGTTGATGTAGACCCACACTACCTACATCCCAATATGTAGTTTAAAAACGTAGTGGATAAGCCTTGTGTTCAAAAGACTCAAAATCCTGTGGTCAACATTGTCAAAGCCTTAAACAGATTTAAGAGGGCAGAACAGTAATTTTTGCCATCAAGGGCTTCAACAACATCATTTAGGACTTTTAAGAAGGCAGAAACTGTACCATAGTTTCATTTTAAACCAGACTTATATAGTAGAAAATATTGTTAAATCATAAGTGGTCCTCAAGTTGTCCACTGGTTGTTGTTTTTTTATGTTGCCAAACCAAAAGCTTTGATATGAGCCTGTAAGTTTTTAATGGTGGGATCACCACATTTGAACAGGAGTAGAACAAATGCAGTTTAAATGTCAGGAAGAAGACATTTGCCCTCATTCACGAAAATGTTCGTATTTTTATCCTAAATTTCTCCTACTTTTGTTCGTACGGAGCGTTCATACGAACATGCCACGTCAGATTCAACAAACCCTTCTATCCTCATGAGAAGTGTGTAAACGAGCTGTGTAAATTTAATGAATCCCACCTGTTCTATCAACCTGCGCGTGCTCGCGGAGAGGTCATTTACATAATTCCCACCCTTCAAAACACCATATAAGGCCACGTTTCCTGCCTTTTGACAGCAGGAAGTGTCCATTCATTCAAAATCGAGAAGTAAAAAGAAGAACTTCACGCGTTCAGGAAGGTCGCGCTGTGGCGCAATTTGTGTCGTTGCATTTAATTTGTTTTAAACTCAGAATATTTTCTAAATAACGAAATATGAGTTATTAGTGAAGAAATTCCGTCTGGATGACAGCAGACCGACTGCTCCTAAAATATACGTCAGCTCTGGACCACACGTAAATTTTGTACGTATCTGAAAAAAATCGTAGGATACGAAAACATTGTTGGATGCCACAAATCATCCTAAATCACTCATACGCACAGTTTAAGAACAAATCTGTGCATACGAACGGTTCGTACATGAGGGCCATTGTGTGGATAGTTTAAAAAATGTGTTATTGGGTACATTATACTATCTGTGCCCAACATAAGAAGTACAGAGAAAGACTATTAGGTTAGCTGATTTTCTAATATCAAGATGTTTGAACTTGTTACAAACCTTACTGACAGACAACTAAGTAAATAAAAAGATTTGGCTATCAGAGCCAGGGTTATCAGAAGAGAAGCTGGTGGAGATAAATGGAGCATCAAGAAACAATGAACTGTTTGATAAAAACAGTTGAGCATCTTCCCTTTTTCGAGCATCTTCCCTTTTTCTGTCACTAAACTAGAGTTATCCAGCTGTGGCAAAAGCTCTCCAGAATGAGAAACACCTGACAGGGGCAGCGGGTTCATGACAGGGTTTTTTATTTTATTATTATTATTTGTTTTTTTATATATACATTTTTTTTTTTAGCTTTTATGAATTTAGGTGGGTCATTGATTGTTTAGTTGGTTGGTTAATTCACTTGTTGGTTTGTTAGCAAAGTTTCAGAATAACTGGTTGATATATGTGTTTGTTGCGTGGCTAATTGATTAGTTAGTTGGAACAATAGTTGATTGGTTAAGTCATTGGTTGGTGGGTTTGCTATTTTCTTAATTGCTTGGTTAATTGTTTATTGATTTGAAGGTTGAATGGATAAGAATCTGACTGACTGACGACTGGTTGAAACTGTTGGTTAATTTTATAGTTTGTAGGTTCATTGTTTGGTTGGTACTTGACTTATGGATGTCTTTAGGCAGGACAAAGAAATAAAAAGTCAGCTTAAAGATTGTTAGGGAGTTTTTGGTATGACATTTCATATTATATTATAGCTAAGATGACAGAGAACATTATTTCTTCCTGCTTTGAGAAGATGCCCAAAACATTCTCTTATCTGACGGTGAAACGTTTCTACTAAAAAAGAAACTGTCCAGATGACCTGATTGAGAATTATCGGATTTGATACCTGGATTATTGAGCATGAACTTTCTTATCTTGAACCACTTTGGCTGTGGCTGCCTGCCTGGGAGGAGTCGACGAGGGACAGGACGGCCTCCAGAAACCATCTTGGCTCCAGCAAACTGGTTGGTCCACTTAAGTTGTTTACGGCTTGGTGGGGGAACAGCGTGCTGGAACTACTCTGACTGATGAAGCCCTCTGGAGTGAGGGTGAAACGTTTCTACTAAAAAAGAAACTGTCCAGATGACCTGATTGAGAATTATCGGATTCTCTTATCTTAATCTGGAGGTTGACTCGCTGACAGCCATGGATCATGTCTGTGTGTCTGATTGCAGCTAACTATGATGGAACACCTGCTGGATTCTGCTGCTGTTCAAGTCTGCAATAAACTCCATTCAACGCTCGTTCTGTAACATGTTCCATAAGCTCTCTTTAATGAGACCTTGCAAGTAAAATGCTGGTTAAACATTTTCTCCTGCCATCGAGTGTGGTTCTTTTTTATTTAAGTTAAGAAAGAATACTTTTCTCCAACAAAGATACACTCTAATTTCCAATTGTTTGAGACAGTATGGTGATGTTTAGAAATCAGTGCATTACGAATATTTAGTGCATGATACTTTGTATGCAAATTTGTTTGATTATTTATTATCCCATTTCCAGGGCTCGGATTTTTCCTGCAATGGTTCATATTGTCATTTTTTTCCCATTAAATGGCATCAAGTGAATACCAGCAGTTTTTATGTGTAAAAGTACAACTAATGCAGCAGGTAGATGCAGTATACTGCAATGTCCAAAACCCTATAGTTTCATCATTCAGCCTTTTTTAAATTTGTACCCTACAGATGTGTATTTATTTTAAATGAGCAAATAAATTTGCATCATTTATGAGTGTCATGCATGAACTTAAAAAAAAAAAAATCCTCCACAGCACCACTGGATGATATGGTCTTTAGATAAACTCAACAGATTTTACTGAGTTGCTCCCCACTACTATCCAGACTTTGGTGTGCTTTAATGATCAGCTTCTGGCAACACAGAAAACAGCAGCTCCACACATTAAGTCTCCCTTCTTTGAGATTCTTCTCTAAGATTTATGAGCTTCAGGCTGCACTTTTTCCTCTTTGTTTTGTGTCCAACCTACACTTCAGATTCAAAAAGCGGTGTTGCAGCTATGAAGCTATAAAAATGAATTTGTATTTTTTTCTCACTGAAACACCATTTATTGCGTCTTGATAAATATTTAGAGTTATTTCAAGCACATTTTCTTCCTCTGACCTCATGCACAGAGCTATGTAGCAAAATAATGCAAAAGGGTTGTACTTACTCTTCCTACTGGTTTAAGCTCTCATCAAATTTATCAATTAATAACAGAATAAACTGTGTCTTATGAGAAATAATTATTATTTATTCAAATTAGAAGTGAACATTTGCCAGTCAACTTGCAACAGCTTAAAGGGTTATAGCCAGATCAAATGTTGCTTTTTTTCATCACCAGGAGGGAAAGCTAAGGGTGACTTACTGGACTAAAGCCTGGTTTATACTTCTTGTCTCACGTCTTTTACCCCCCGTTGAGTGAACCCAGCGCTGACGTAATTGCGTGTGTGTCACCGACCTCATTGAGTGTTTATACTTCTTCAAGACGTGGGGATAATCCCTCCCTCTTCCCTCCCACTGCATACGTCACGCGCACTCCCACTGCATGTTTTATCAGGACAAACGGATTTAATATAATGATAGGCTCCATTACCTTGATTTGTGAGTCCGTTATCATGCGCATAGCCAGAATTTTATGAGGGGTGGATTGGTTAGAGGAAACGTTGACCTTAAAAAAGCAACAAGCCTCGGTGGCTCAATGGAAAGGCGTAGGGTTTCCGCTCCAAAGCTTTTCTCGACTCGGGTTCAAATCTTACCTGGTTGAAGTTATTTTACGTTTGTCTTTTATTGGATAAAAAAAAGGATTTTGTGTTAACCACAGGCATATTAATTCCTTTTTTTTCTTCAATAAAAGACAAACGTAAAATAACTTCAACCAAGTGAGAGTCGAACCCGAGTCGAGAAAAGCTTTGGAGCAGAAACCCTACGCCTTTCCATTGAGCCACCAAGGCTTGTTGCTTTTTCAAGGTCCATTTTTTTTATGTCGGCTGTTGTAATGGTTGTAGTCGTCCCCTAGTGTTTAATGTATGTGTCCAGCCACTGCAAAGACAGAGGAACTGGATTGGTCCCGCCAGGATCCCCGTTCTGGACAGCCTCGGCGAGCTTCTCTTCAAAACTATCCATGTCTATCAAAGCAAAAAAAAAAACGGCTTCTAAAAGAGTGGCGGGTCGTGTGTAACGGTGTCATACAACATATATGGACATCAAAACAAAAAACGCCCACAAACTTTGAACCAATCACACGCTGCGAGCCGTATCATCCGCGTCTCGGAGTTCTGCTTGGGAGCCATGTACAAGACGGCTGTCACCGGGGGATCGCAACGGGAGTGCAGACAGAAGTTGCGCAAGCTTTTTTCACTCAACGGGGGTAAAAGACATAAGACAAGATGTATAAACCAGCCTTGAGGCTTTGTGCACAGCACAGAAAGTACCAGTAGCAAAGAAGAAACCACATGAAAAGAGCTGACACAAAGCAGAAGTCAAATGCATTTAATGACAAATATGGTAAATAGTATGGTGCTAGATCAGTAGTTCTCAAACTATGGGGCACAGTGTAAGAGTATTTTAATTTTTATCATCTAAAAACTTATAGTTCAAACAATGTATCAGTTCACTCCCTAAGAAACATTACTTGTTTACTAAAGAAACAGAACACCAAAAAGAATGTTCTTTGTTTTCTGAAAACCTGCTGTTCTTATCTTAGCCAAAACTCAAAAACATCTATTGTGTGAAAACTGTTTGAACCTGTTCTGTTGAAAAAATACCCGCCGACCAAACAAATAAAAGGTTGATGTCGGCTTTTCCAACTTGGACTCGTTCTCCGCCTGTTTTAGGAGACGGTCCCACTTTGCAAAGTCAATACCCACTGTTAACTCTTGTTTCTTGTGTGTGATTCATTTTAGTAGATGCTACAGGGTTTGGTTTCAAAAACCCATCATTTCTTGGTGTTGTGGACCTGGGATATCCTCATACCTGCCCACAATGGTCTTTGATGAAAGCAAGCTGAAAGTCCGTGCGCACGGCTATCTCAAGCCCTGGAGGATCTGTGGTTTCCTGCTAGGCCAGCTTAGGCCTGAAATCAAGAGCCACCGTGGCTTCTTGACGGATGCCAAACAAACATCACACACTTGACAAGGAGTGAGTATAAATAGGAATTCCTTGTACGTTGAAAAATATGATACAGAACTAAGTACATGCTGAACCAAGGTTTTCTAATTAAGTGAGATTTCTATTGTCAAATGTTAAAGCTATGATGTACACAAGTTTAACTGTAGAATCAAGACCTTTAAAGGTATTGTGACATGATGTTGTAAATTTGCACATTTGTCAGAACATATATATCTTATATCATTCAGCTCTGTTCGTTTTTGCAAAATAAATTATAAATATATTAAAATTTCATTCCAAGTTATGGTAGTTTTTTCTCTGGGACACGCCCCTAAAAATCTGCGCATTTCCGCAAAATGTGACAACGGGAAGGCGCGCTCCAATGCGCGTTAAAATAATAATGGCGGAGCATGTCCAATCGCGTCTGAGATATATCATTTTAAGACTGTAAATCATCCAAAACTCTCATTAATAGACTCTCCCCAAATAAAAACAAACTACAGATGTTACCTGATCGCGCCGACATAATTTAAAAATACATAAATAGCGCTTCGTGTTGACTCGGTATCTAGGCAAATATTCTTAGCAGCTAACGGCCGACAGTCCCGTTCACGTCTGAGATATATCATTTTAAGACTGTAAATCATCCAAAACTCTCATTAATAGACTCTCCCCAAATAAAATCAAACTACAGATGTTACCTGATCGCGCCGACATAATTTAAAAATACATAAATAGCGCTTCGTGTTGACTCGGTATCTAGGCTAATTTTCTTAGCAGCTAACGGCCGACAGTCCCGTTCACGTCTGAGCTATATCATTTTAAGACTGTAAATCATCCAAAACTCTCATTAATAGACTCTCCCCAAATAAAAACAAACTACAGATGTTACCTGATCGCGCCGACATAATTTAAAAATACATAAATAGCGCTTCGTGTTGACTCAGTATCTAGGCTAATTTTCTTAGCAGCTAATGGCCGACAGTCCAGGTCACGTCTGTCATGATATGATGATGTAACAGTTTAGCCACTTGGTGTCAGTATAACTCTTGGTTACATGGTGGTGTAAAAAGGTATATAAGTGAAGAAGACTTGATTGTTGTCAGGTGTGACACAGCAGAATAAAGTGGTGTTCAAACAACATGCTGGACTCTCTTGGTGGTATTAAATGGAACACAACATGGTGTCAGGAGTAAAGTAACCAGTTTGGATCACTGACAAGTGAGGAACATGGATTATTTGAAGCCACCAGAGAATTTGAAGCTGAGCGGCAATGTTGACAGCAGTTGGAGGAACTTCAAGCAACAGTTTCTGCTGTATGTGAAGGCCATGGGACTGGATGAGGAGCCAGACAGCAGAAAGGTAGCACTACTGCTGACAATAGCAGGTTCACAAGCCATTGAAGTGTACAACACATTTGTTTTTGATAACGAAGACGACAAAGACAAGTTGGAGAATGTGCTTGATTATTTTGATAGACACTGTTCACCAAAGAAAAATGAAACATACGAGAGATATGTGTTCCGATCTCGTGTGCAGCATCAACATGAAACGTTTGATAGTTTTCTGACTGATCTGAAGTTGAAGGCTCAGACATGTAACTTTGGCACCTTGAAAGACTCCATGATTCGTGACCAGATAGTGTTCGGCGTGGCAGACAAGCAGATCCGAGAAAGGCTGTTGAGAGAAATGGAGCTTTCTTTGGAAGGAGCTATGAAGATTTGCCAAGCCAGTGAGCTCTCCCGGATGCACCTGAGGACTTTCAACAATGCAGACGACAACCCGGCCAGCATCAGTGAATCTGTTGTGGTTGGTGCAGTTTCAAGCAGAGGACAACATCGCAGAGGACAACGGGCTGTGCAACGCATGGATGAAGAGATGTTCAACTGTAAGAGATGTGGTTCTCGACATAAGCTGAAACAATGTCCTGCGTATGGAAAGCAATGTTCTCAGTGTGGGGGAAAAAACCATTTTGCCAAGCAGTGCTTTTCGAAAAGAAGAGGAAGGTCTGTGAATTTGGTTGAAGATGAAGATGCTGATGAAGATGCTGATCTGAGTGACACATTTTTTATTGGTATGGTAAACTGTGAAGATAAACCACAAGAAACAATTCATGTTATCCGAGAAGATAAATGGATAGCACCGTTGCAAATTAATGGCACTATTATTCCCATGAAATTGGACACTGGTGCTAAAGCAAACCTGATTAGTATGTCTGACATTAAAACAATGAAAGTCAAGCCAAAAATAGAGAATAAAATAATCACGCTCAGAGATTATAATGGACAAAGTATAAGGTGTTTGGGAACGTGTAGACTAAAAGTGACCGTCAAAGGAAAAACACATAATCTATTATTCTCTGTAGTTAGTGATGGTTTGGACTCTCTTTTAGGTGACAAAGCCTGTGAAGACTTGCAGTTGGTGAAAAGAGTGAATCGCATTGATGCAGCTGTAAGTAAGCAACATGACTCTGTTGATTCTATAGTGCAAAACTATGCTGATGTATTTAAAGGATTTGGTGTACTACCTTTTACATATAAAATACAGTTAAAAGAAAATGCAAAACCAGTAATACATCCAGCTCGAAGAATTCCTACACCATTAAGAGATGAAGTGAAGAAAGAGCTTGAACGCATGACTATGTTGGGAGTGATTAAAAAAATTGAAGAACCAACAGATTGGGTTAGCTCGATGGTGTGTGTGAAGAAAAAGAATGGAGAACTGAGATTGTGCATGTCTCCAAAGGATTTGAATGAAAATGTTAAACGTGAGCATTACCAGATACCTAAACAGATCATCGACCACTTGTAATAATTGTGAGAAAGAATTTGAATGATATGTCTCCAAGATTTCAACGAATGATGATGAAACTTCAGAGATATGATTTCGAACTGATATATACGCCAGGAAAACACCTTATCATAGCTGATGCACTGTCACGAGCACCTCTTAAGGATGCAATGAGTACTACTGCAGAAGATGTGGAAAGCTATGTGAACATGGTGTGTGCAGCTCTACCTGTATCTAATGCAAAGTTTGGACAGATAGTAGCAGAAACAGCAGCTGATGCAGAGTTACAACGTGTGGTTGAACACATGGAGAATGGATGGCCAGAAGGATCTAGTTCATTATTCTACCACATTAGAAGTGAATTGAGCCATGTGGATGGACTTTTATTAAAGCAGAACAGGATTGTTATTCCACAAAATTTACGGCAAGATATTCTGTGTAGAATACATGAAGGTCATCTTGGTATTGAGAAATGCAAAAGAAGGGCCAGGGAAACTGTGTTTTGGCCAGGAATAAATAGAGACATTGAAAGAATGATAGGATCATGTGAAACATGTCAAAAACACAGAAATAAGCAAACTAAAGAACCTATGATTATTATGGACATGCCAATGGAACCATGGCATAAAGTGGGAATGGATTTGTTTCATCTTCAGGGCAAAGACTACTTAGTTGTCATTGATTACTATTCTAACTTTCCTGAGATGGCATTGTTGTCAAGTACATCATCAAATGGTGAGATTACACATGTGAAATCCATTTTTGACAGGCATGGTATTCCATATGTGGTTGTAAGTGATAATGGACCATGGTTCCGTAGCAAGGAGTTGAAGATGTTTGTAGATCTTTATGGATTTGAACACATTACATCAAGCCCCCTGTATCCTCAGTCAAATGGGAAGGCTGAAAAAGGCATTCATATTCTCAAACAACTACTGAAGAAAGCTGCTGACAGTGGTTCAGATCCTTATCTTGCTTTGCTTAGTTATCGAGCGTCACCTCTGGAATGTGGATTATCACCAGGAGAATTGTTGATGAATAGAAAACTGCGAACTACATTACCATGTTACACTAAAGTGAGAAAGATTCCAAAACTACATCGAAAGCTAAGATCTTTAAAAGCTAAACAAAAACATGTGTATGACAAAACAACAAAGCAGCTTCCGCTTCTCAACAGAAATGACACAGTCAGAATTGAAGATTCTGGTAGATGGATGACCAAAGCTAATGTTCTTGAAGAAGTTGCTCCTCGATCTTTTACAGTAAAAACTGAGGAAGGACAAATAATTAGACGTAATAGACGCAGTTTGCTTAAAATACAAAAAACTGTTAAGGAGCCAGTTGTTTTTGGTGAAGGGGATGGAGTAGATGAAACAGATGGAGAAGGTCATAAATCATCTCCATCTAAATCTATTTCTTTATCTTCTTCAAGCACAGAGATTTCTAGTGAACCTGTCTTAAGAAGATCAACAAGGCAGATAAAGAAACCTCAAAGACTGAACTTGTGATTTAAAGGTTAATGAATATATGTATTATTGTAAAGGTAATGTGATGTTTTAAAGAAAGGAGGATGTAATGATATGATGACATAACATTTTAAGGTTAATTAATATGTGTATTATTGTAAATGTATATTGTGATATTTTAAAGAAAGGAGGATGTCATGATATGATGATGTAACAGTTTAGCCACTTGGTGTCAGTATAACTCTTGGTTACATGGTGGTGTAAAAAGGTATATAAGTGAAGAAGACTTGATTGTTGTCAGGTGTGACACAGCAGAATAAAGTGGTGTTCAAACAACATGCTGGACTCTCTTGGTGGTATTAAATGGAACACAACAACATCTGAGATATATCTAGGAGCCAAGATGGTCTAGTGGCAGGGCTTTTGACTACGGATCCGAAGGTCGCGGGTTCGCACCCCGGCCACTACCCAGCTTGGGGTGTCTATGAGTGCACACCTATTTCTCCAGCTCCCCGGGCGCTTTCGGGCTGCTCACTGCACCACCTGGTAGGTGGTTGGGTTAAATGCAGAGACGAATTTCGTCTGTGTATGGGAACATACGCAGATGACAGGAATAGACATTATTATTATTATTATTTTAAACAGTAAATCATCCAAAACTCTCATTAATAAACCCTCCATGAATAAAAAGAAATTACAGATGTTACCTGATAGGCAGTAAAATGGTCGTTGCAGACATACGACTCTCAGTAGGAACCCATCGGTCACAAGTTCTCTGTACTTCCATTCTAGGCAAAGTTTCTCATCTTTTGGGAATTTGTGAAGGCTCACTTGTTGACTGCTGATATTAGAACACCCAAATGCGCTACAACATGATGGCATTTTTCAAGTTACACAAAAATAAAGAAGCGACCTTTCAGGAAATGAATTGTATGGCAAGCAGTTAACGCACCAAACAAACGGGCAAGGCTCTACCTTGTTCCCGATGGCACGTCACTGATGACGTATTGCGGAAATGCGTGGAATTTTAGGGACGTATCCCAGAGAAAAAATTACCATAATTTTAAATGAAATTTTAATATATTTATAATTTAATTTGCAAAAACGAAAAAAAACTCAATGATCTAAGATATATATGTTCTGACAAATATGCAAATTTATAACATCATGTCACAATACCTTTAAATATAAAAGTAAAGAAATTTTAAGTTAAAACCTGAAAAACAGTGAGACTAATTAAATGTAAGTTAAAACCTGAAAAACAGTGAGACTAATTAGGTTTAAGTCAAAACCTGAAAAACAATGAAACTAATTAAAATTTAAGTCAAAACCTGAAAAACAGTGAGACTAATTTTTCTCAGAACTTATTGGGCATAAAAAGGAGGTTCAGCCAAAAGGATTAGTGAATTTTAAACGAGTTACTTTGGGATTCTTTTTCTTTCCTATATGTGTGCTTGAATGAATGATTGAAAGATATTGAATGTACAGTAATATCATTACAATTATGAAACCGAGTGTGGTTCAGCTAAAAATAGGACATTTTAGATGTGCAGATTGTTTTAAAATTGTTTTGTGTACGTGAGTATGTATGTGACACTGAATGCACGCATGAATAAGAGGTGCGTTCGAGCATTACTGTGATTCTGATACCTGGCGGTGATAATGTACGAATCACAGTACTGGCTCATACAAGCTTCTATTAGGATTTTAGGTGACGTAGTTCTGTGGACCTAAAACCCCTCTGTTTTGGGGAATTAGCAATCCCTAAGTAAAATTAGGTATTACTGCCCTAATGTTCCAACTGTAAAAAACCGGAAAACTTACAAAAGTTTTCTAGAAGCCTGTTTTTCAGGAAACATTGGGACGCCCAAGAGGCATTTCCATCTGAACTGCTCACACATATATATTAATAAATAAATTTAAAAAACACAATGCAGAAAAACATAACTGACAATTATGGATAGCAGTAAAAAGTAAGACCTCAGATGAGACACTGACCAAAAGATGTCAGATAGATGACCCAAAAAGCACCCATGCTTGAATAAATACTTAAAAAGTTGGATAAAAACATAAAAAGAGCTAACTCTTAAAGTAGACCTGACTGACAGAAACAGTTGTTTGTTAAAGCCAGGGGACAATAAAACCAGACCTGTCAGATACCCTCCCCCTATGGTTTTAGCCCTACCCGAAGGTCTTTGTCCTGTTAACCAGTTGACAGACACAAACAAGCCTCTATAGACACACCCAGCCAGCCAAATGTTAACCAGGCCTCAGGTAGAAGCCCTAGCTGACACAAGAGGAACCACATAGGTCACACACTCTGACCAAACTGGTCCTTCTGACATTTCCCCCTCATACAAGTTATGAATCCAACTGGAAGTGCTGATGGTGCTCCTCAAGTTGCCCTTGTCCTTCGACCATGGACCCTTAAGAAAGCGAGAAAGGCAGTTGAAGGTGTTACCAGTCAATTGGTAAG
>JBBPBX010057995.1:0-13203 GCA_038048925.1 Garcialebias charrua
TTTGTCCGTATAATTTGCTCTGCTAGTTCGCCATTTTGCCTTCTCTGCCTTCAGATGTGGTGCGGAAGCTGGTATGGGGGCGTGTCTGGGAACTATGTATAGGAGGCAGCTCTCCCAGTCTCCCTTTTAGATATTACTAGGGCTGAACAATACAGACCAAAATTAAAATCTCGATATTTTAAGATAAATGGCCATATATGACATTTTTTTCCTTTCCATAAAGTAATTAAAATATATTTGAGTCAAAGCTTTGTCACACAGGCACATTTATTAACAAACAGCTGTAACTGTACAAAATAAATGTCCCAAAAAAAGTTTTTTTTTAACCTTTATTTACATATATTAAATAATCCTCTACAGCTGCGCAGCCTTCATGACGTTGGTAAGCATATGTGAAACTGCAGGTCTGACAGACCTCAGACTCCTTCCCTGAAACAAACCACGGGTCAGAACTCATTTAGCCGTGCCGTGCATTATGAGAGGAACAGTGAGGTTGCACAACATTAATAAAGCATCTTATTATATAGCTAAAGACACGGTCCCAGTCTCAGCTGTAGAACAAGATGGCTAAGGCATTACCAGTCTTGAACAGAACAGAACTTTGGACACTCAGACTTGAACAGAGATTGTTTATTAGGTTTTGGCATTTTAAAGACATTTGAACTGCATTCTTCATATCTGCATAAAACTATACAGTTCTCCTAAATAAAATAAATCAATTATGCAGGTAAAAATAAAACATTCATGTGGCTGCAAATAAGCTACAGCTCAAAAACCTTTAGTGCACTTTTATAAACCAACAGAAGTATTAACGCAAGATTTAAAAATAAAGAAAACTGCAGAAGCGTCCACCGGAGGGAAGCAGAGTCTTAAGTGTTTATTTTCTCCTGCAGACAATCTATTCTGCATTGTTTCACAATAAAAATGTAATTTTATTTTTGGTACCAAAAAAAAATCTCCCACTTTTTACTTCAAGAACAAATATAATCTCCCTGCAGACCCTACAGAGTGGAAATGTTAAACATCATTGCAAAGGCTCCATACTCTCACAGGTCGATGTGGCCATCCTGTATGAACTCAAGCAGTACACGAAGGGATGACTTTCATTTCTGACGGTAAACTGGTTTAAACTCTAAAGCAGCAGGTTTTAAAAGTGGAGACATGATTAAAGATGAAAAGTTGTGTTTGTGTCAGTTTACACAAAGTCTCTGGACCTCTTGATGGCACAGCAAAGCATCATGCTGAAGATCATCCCAAAGATCTGCAGAGACAAGGAGGCAGGAACATTGTGAACATTCGTCAAAGAGTTTTATGTGGAGAGAAAACATGAAGAACTTCAAAAGTATTCAAGTAAATTACTGGAGTTAACCAAAATTACATTTAGCTTGCACAACATTCTGCAGCTTGTTAATGTTGAGTTGGTCTAAAGTTTTAACGAATCAAGAAGCTCGTCTTTACAATAATTCTCTGTCGGGTCATCTGGACTTTTTCTTTTTTATAGAAACGTTTCACCCTCCATCCAGAGGGCATCATCAGTCAGAGGAGTTCCAACAAACTGTTTCCCCACCAAGCAGTAAACACCTTAAGTGGACTGGGCCAACCAGTTTGCTGGAGCCAAGATAGTTTCTGGGGCCGTCCTGTATCTCGTCTACTCCTCCCAGGGAGGCAGCCACCACAGCCAAAATGGTTCAAGGCAAGAAAGGTTGGTCCACTTAAGGGGTTTACTGCTTGGTGGGGAAACAGTTTGCTGGAACTCCTCTGACTGATGAAACCCTCCGGATGGAGGGTGAAATGTTTCTATAAAAAAAAGAAACTGTCCCAAAGCTAAGCAACTACGTACAAAGTTGGCTAACGTTTTGCTTATTTGCAAAACGTTAGCCAAAGTTAAGATGGTGTAGTGGCAGGGCTTTTGACTTGGGACCCGAAGGACGCGGGTTCGCGCCCCGGCCACTACACACCTTGGGGTTTCTATGAGTGCACATCTAATTCTCCAGCTCCCCGAGCGCGACTACGCTGCTCGCTGCACCACCTGGTGGTGGTTGGGTTAAAGGCAAAAGACCAATTTCGTCTGTCAAGTATGGGAAACATACACAGATGACAAATGTGACAAATTATTATTATTATTATTATTTTATTATTGGGAAAGTTAAGCAAAAGGGTTGCCAAGTTAGCATTTCTTTAATGGGAAAGCTAAGCAAAAGTTTAGCCAAAGTTAGCATTTTATTAATGGGAAAGCTAAGCAAAAGGTTACCCAAAGTTAACATTTTATTAATGGGAAAGCTAAGCAAAAGGTTACCCAAAGTTAGCATTTTATTAATGGGAAAGCTAAGCAAAAGGTTAGCCAAAGATAGCATTTTATTAATGGGAAAGTTAAGTAAAAAGGTAGCCAAGTTAGCATTTTTTAAATGGGAAAGCTAAGCAAAAGGTTAGCCAAAGTTAGCATTTTATCAATGGGAAAGTTAAGCAAAAAGGTAGCCAAGTTAGCATTTTATTAATGGGAAAGCTAAGCAAAAGGTTAACCAAAGTTAGCATTTAATTAATGGGAAAGTTGAGCAAAAGGGTAGCCAAAGTTAGCATTTTATTAATAGGAAAGTTAAGCAAAAAGGTAGCCAAGTTAGCATTTTATTAATGGGAAAGTTAAGCAAAAGGGTAGACAAGTTAGCATTTTATTAATGGGAAAGCTAAGCAAAAGGTTAGCCAAAGTTAGCATTTTATTCATGGGAAAGTTAAGTAAAAAAAGGTAGCCAAGTTGTAGGAGGTGGTGAAGAGACGACACAGGAGACAGGCTGCAGAACTTCACTTTTAATCAACTCCTACTAAACTGTCGGGAAACCACCCAACAATGCCTTATATACCAAAACAACATCCGGTCCTCTGGACCTTTCACAATAAAAGCATCTTGTAATACATTCGGTCCACTGGGTGTGAGTAGAGCCCCCTAGTGGTCCACCACACACGCCCCCCCAGAACACCCAGTAAGGTCCATCACTAGTCCCGCATTTTAGGTTTGATCAAACGACCAGAACGGCTGAACCTGGGCCCTGCGGAACCAGTCTGATGAAGCGGGCTACGAGGAGGGTCTGCAGAAGATTCGGGCTCCAATGGACGTTGAGAGTTTCCGGAAGAAGGACCGCCGTCCGTTAACAATGTGGATGGAGGTCTGCCCCTGCGAGGAGCTTGGGCCGTAACAACCTGATCATCTGACATAACATGAGCTGGTTTAAGCCTATCAATACAGACAGTCTCAGTACGACCCCCTAAATCCAAAAGGAAATGTTTCGGACCTGGTTGAAGAACTCGAAACGGTCCATCATACAAAGGCTGTAGTGGTGTCCTGTGTGCATTGTGTTTGACAAAAACAAATTTAGAGGACTCCAGACTCTTAGGGACAAATGACTGCGGTAAACAATGGTGTACCGGACCGGGGACACGAAAAGGGGCCTCCTGAGGTGAAAGATGGAGCAACGGTGGAGCGAACTGTGGTGAGGGTACCTCAGGTAAAAACTCACCGGGGACGCGCACAGGCTGACCGAAAACCAGTTCAGCCGGGGAAGAGCTCAGGTCCTCTTTGGTTGCGGTACGCAACCCCAACAAAACCCAGGGAAGACGGTCAATCCAGTTGTCACCGGTCAATGCAGCACGAAGTGCAGCTTTCAATGACCTGTGAAACCGTTCACACAAACCATTAGCTTGGGGGTTGTAAGCGGTGGTCCTGTGAACGTTAGTCCCCAGACCCTTGGCCATGGTAGACCAAAGCTCAGAAACAAACTGCGGGCCCCTGTCCGATGTAATGTCTGAAGGGGGGCCGAAACGTGCAACCCAGGTAGACAAAAAAGCCCGGGCCACCACTGCAGATGTTGTGGACGTCAGAGGAACCACCTCTGGCCACCTGGTGGTCCGGTCTATCATAGTCAGCAGATGAGTAAAACCCTGTGATGGAGGCAGAGGGCCTACTAGGTCTACGTGCACATGATCAAACCGCCGACTTGGGATGGAGAAAGGTTCCAAAGGTGCTTTGGTGTGCCTGTTAACCTTAGCACGCTGGCATGGAACACACGCTGCTGCCCACTCCTTAACTGCTTTACGCAGACCGGGCCAAACAAACTTTGAGCTGACCAGTTTCACAGAGGCTCTAACACCTGGGTGAGAAAGGGAATGTAAGGAGTCAAAAACGCGGCGTCGCCATGAAACTGGAACCAGGGGGCGGGGCCTGCCTGTAGATACGTCACAGAGCAGGAGAGGACCTCCGTCATTCACCTGCCTTTCCTCCAACTCGAGGCCTGTGGGGCCGGACTGGAGCTCGAGTATTTCTGCGTCGCTACGTTGGTCCGCAGCCATAGCAGAAAAATCGATGCCAACGTACACGGGAGAGATCAGCACCCGGGAGAGACAGTCAGCCACCACATTGGATTTTCCAGCCACATGCTGAATGTCTGTAGTAAATTCAGACACCGCTGCGAGGTGGCGTTGCTGGCGAGCAGACCAGGGGTCAGAAATTTTTGACATAGCAAACACCAGGGGTTTGTGGTCAACGTATGCAGTGAACTGGCGGCCTTCCAGGAAAAACCTGAAATGGCGTGTAGCCAGGTAAAGCGCCAGCAACTCTCTGTCAAAAACACTGTATTTCAGCTCATTGTCCCGCAGCGTACGGCTGAAAAATGCAAGCGGCTGCCAAACCCCGGAAACCTGCTGTTCTAACACAGCCCCCACCGCAACATCAGATGCGTCGGTTGTTAAAGCTATTTGCGCCGCTGGGGATGGATGGGCCAAAAGGGCAGCAGTGGCCAGTGCAGCTTTAGCATCACCAAATGCCTGTAGGCGTTCTGGTGTCCAGTCAACACTGTCGTTGGGCTTTTTCTTTTTCAGCGCTCCATAGAGCGGACGCAGCAGTTGTGCTGCCCTGGGGAGGAAACGGTTATAGAAGTTAACCATTCCCAAAAATTCTTGTAGCGCTTTAACAGACTGGGGCTGTGGGAAATCTGACACCGCCTGCACTTTGTTTGGTAACGGGACGGCACCACTTGCAGAAATGCGGTGGCCCAAAAAGTCAATGACTGGCAGCCCAAACTGGCATTTCGCTGTATTTACAATCAGGCCATGTGCTGCCAGGCGCTGAAAAACCTCACGGAGGTGGGACAAGTGCTGCTCAGCCGAGCTGCTAGCCACCAGGATGTCGTCCAAGTACACAAATACGAAGGACAGACCCCTTAGGACTGAATCCATCAACCGCTGAAATGTTTGTGCTGCACCTTTAAGACCAAAAGGCATGCGCAAAAACTCAAACAGGCCGAAAGGCGTGATAACAGCGGTCTTAGGGACATCCTCCACATGCACAGGAACCTGGTGGTACCCCCGTACTAAATCTACTTTAGAAAAAATGGAGGTCCCAGCCAGGTGCACTGAAAAATCCTGGATGTGGGGGATGGGATAACGATCGTTCTCTGTGATGTTATTAAGGCGGCGGAAATCCCCACATGGACGCCATTTGCCATCTGCCTTGGGCACCATGTGGAGGGGGGAGGCCCACGGACTGTTTGAGCGCTGCACGATGCCTAAACGCTCCATGTTAGCAAACTCTTCCTGTGCGATTGCTAGCTTAGTAGCATCGAGGCGGCGTGCACGTGCGAACACCGGGGGGCCCGTTGTGGGAATATAATGTTCGACCCCATGTTGTGTGTTTGTGTTTGCAAAATCAGGAACAGTCAGCGAGGGGAACTCAGACAATAAACGCTGAAACACATTACCCGAAGCTAAAAAGTTAGCATGCATTAAAGGCCCAGCTCCTCGCGTCTCACAAGGCAGTGACGAAAAAGACACAGCGTCGATCAAACGTCTGTTAGCTAAATCAACCAGGAGCCCGTGAGCACAAAGAAAATCAGCCCCTAAAATAGGGACCGAGCTAGCAGCTACCACAAAGTTCCACCGGAAGTCCCGTTCATGGAAACGCACAGTCACCAACCTTTCGCCAAACGTCTTGACGGGAGAGCCATTCGCCGCGGTTAGCTGCGGCCCGCAGCCTTCAGCCAACCTGTCGGAGCCAGTCGGGGGGACGAGGCTCTTCTGCGACCCCGAGTCCACCAGGAACCGCCTCCCCGACCTCGAGTCCTCGATGAAAAGCAGCCTTTCCTTCTCGCCAACGGCCGCGACTGCTAGCGGCTGCTGGCGGTCTCGTTTCCCTGCGGCTTGAAGCTGCACGGCGGGACGCACCGTCGTGCTTTGGCGCCAAAACGCGCGTGGTAGAAACAAAGAGCGGGACCTGCCCGCCTGCGGCTAGCGACTCCTGCTACCACCGCTGGCTCGTCCGGCGCTGTGTGCGTTGCTTGAAACTCGGGCGCTGCTGGAGATCCAGGGACCACCGCCTGTACCGCGAAGGTCCTCGCGGTTAGAATGATGCGGTCGGCTTCTTCGGCCAGCGAGCGGTAATCCTTCTCCTGCAGAAACGGGGAGTTGGCCAGGGCGGTTCGCACAGGAGCTGGAAGCTGGCGGAGGACGAGGTGGCGGAAGAGGAACTCGCAGTCGTCTGATCCCCGCAAGGACAACATGCTCTCCACGAGCTCGAGAGCTGTGCCGTCTCCCAAACCGGAGAAGGAAAATAGTTTCTCAGCGCGCTCCGCCTCTGAGAGTGTGTAGCGCCGCAGAAGAAGCTTCTTGAGGGCGTCGTACTTTCCTTGTGCAGGAGGGTTTTGTAGCAGGCTCATTACCCGCTGGGTTGTCAGCGGATCCAGCGAAGCAACCACATGGTGGTATTTGGTGTCGTCAACAGAAATCCCGCGAAGAGCAAACTGTGATTCGATGTGGGCGAACCACGACTGAGGCGCGTGCAGCCAGAAGTCCGGGATTTTAACGGCCACCGAAAAAGCGAGCGGGGCCGCCTGTGTAGGTTCCACAGCAGTAGACANCTGCACGATGCCTAAACGCTCCATGTTAGCAAACTCTTCCTGTGCGATTGCTAGCTTAGTAGCATCGAGGCGGCGTGCACGTGCGAACACCGGGGGGCCCGTTGTGGGAATATAATGTTCGACCCCATGTTGTGTGTTTGTGTTTGCAAAATCAGGAACAGTCAGCGAGGGGAACTCAGACAATAAACGCTGAAACACATTACCCGAAGCTAAAAAGTTAGCATGCATTAAAGGCCCAGCTCCTCGCGTCTCACAAGGCAGTGACGAAAAAGACACAGCGTCGATCAAACGTCTGTTAGCTAAATCAACCAGGAGCCCGTGAGCACAAAGAAAATCAGCCCCTAAAATAGGGACCGAGCTAGCAGCTACCACAAAGTTCCACCGGAAGTCCCGTTCATGGAAACGCACAGTCACCAACCTTTCGCCAAACGTCTTGACGGGAGAGCCATTCGCCGCGGTTAGTTGCGGCCCGCAGCCTTCAGCCAACCTGTCGGAGCCAGTCGGGGGGACGAGGCTCTTCTGCGACCCCGAGTCCACCAGGAACCGCCTCCCCGACCTCGAGTCCTCGATGAAAAGCAGCCTTTGCTTCTCGCCAACGGCCGCGACTGCTAGCGGCTGCTGGCGGTCTCGTTTCCCTGCGGCTTGAAGCTGCACGGCGGGACGCACCGTCGTGCTTTGGCGCCAAAACGCGCGTGGTAGAAACAAAGAGCGGGACCTGCCCGCCTGCGGCTAGCGACTCCTGCTACCACCGCTGGCTCGTCCGGCGCTGTGTGCGTTGCTTGAAACTCGGGCGCTGCTGGAGATCCAGGGACCACCGCCTGTACCGCGAAGGTCCTCGCGGTTAGAATGATGCGGTCGGCTTCTTCGGCCAGCGAGCGGTAATCCTTCTCCTGCAGAAACGGGGAGTTGGCCAGGGCGGTTCGCACAGGAGCTGGAAGCTGGCGGAGGACGAGGTGGCGGAAGAGGAACTCGCAGTCGTCTGATCCCCGCAAGGACAACATGCTCTCCACGAGCTCGAGAGCTGTGCCGTCTCCCAAACCGGAGAAGGAAAATAGTTTCTCAGCGCGCTCCGCCTCTGAGAGTGTGTAGCGCCGCAGAAGAAGCTTCTTGAGGGCGTCGTACTTTCCTTGTGCAGGAGGGTTTTGTAGCAGGCTCATTACCCGCTGGGTTGTCAGCGGATCCAGCGAAGCAACCACATGGTGGTATTTGGTGTCGTCAACAGAAATCCCGCGAAGAGCAAACTGTGATTCGATGTGGGCGAACCACGACTGAGGCGCGTGCAGCCAGAAGTCCGGGATTTTAACGGCCACCGAAAAAGCGAGCGGGGCCGCCTGTGTAGGTTCCACAGCAGTAGACAGCTGAAGAGAGCTGGCTGAAGCGTCAGATGTCGACATATTCAGTTCACGAGGGTCACCAGTGTAGGAGGTGGTGAAGAGACGACACAGGAGACAGGCTGCAGAACTTCACTTTTAATCAACTCCTACTAAACTGGCGGGAAACCACCCAACAATGCCTTATATACCAAAACAACATCCGGTCCTCTGGACCTTTCACAATAAAAGCATCTTGTAATACATTCGGTCCACTGGGTGTGAGTAGAGCCCCCTAGTGGTCCACCACAAAGTAAGCTTTTTACTAATGGGAAAGCTAAACCAAAAGATTGATTGTATGCAAAACACTTCCTGTAAATTCCCAAACAAACCATGGTCCACACTGAAAGTGATCAACTCCGGAACAGCAGACTTTGAATCCAACAATTCGCGAAGTCCGAGCGACAGATAAGTGAGTCAGGCTACCCATCTCCAGTACAACATCCATTATGGAGCCAAGATGGTGTAGTGGCAGGGCTTTTGACTTGGAACCCGAAGGACGCGGGTTCGCGTCCCGGCCACTACACACCTTGGGGTGTCTATGAGTGCACATCTAATTCTCCAGCTCCCCGGGCGCTTTCTATGGCTGCTCACTGCACCACCTGGTAGGTGGTGGGGTTAAATGCAGAGACGAATTTCGTCTGTGTATGGGAAACATACGCAGATGACAGGAAAATACATCATTTCTACCACAACAATTATTTTGTGGACCATCACATGGAAAGATCAACATTACACTACTGACTTCCTGGTTTCTGTCCTTAATGTAATCACTGCACACATGTACACTACTAAATCTTGACTTAAAACTTTAGTTCTTTACACCAAACAATAACTGGGTGTATCTTATAACTAGTTTGTGTGAACCACTGTACAGATTTTAACTGGTAATCAACTCACCATGATGACTCCGATGCCAATGCCAACTCCACCGAGGATGTGCAGCTTGTTGTTGAACACTTCATCGATGGCTTTTGGGCAGCTCTGTAAAAAAAAAAAAAAACTATTGCTTATGCAAAGGAATGAATTAAGCAGTTAAAAATGTCCACATTTACTGGAGGCGAGTTTTAGCTTTTATGGGTCGTTGTGAACATAACTTGAAAAATAAGTTGCGATACCAGCTTCCATTTTGGTTTGTGGCTACATGTTGGCGTAAGAAAAGTCACTATTGAAAATTGGGTTGCTACATCAAAATCCACGATTGCTGCCGCCATATACATGTGTGAATCTTGTGGGTTGAATAACTTGAAATATGCAATGTGTCAACTTCCATTTTGATGTACAGTATAGCTGCATCTAGGCGTAACAAAGGTCCTTGTCAAAAATTGAGTTGTTACGTCAAAATCCAGTCCAGTTAAAGCACTTGTCCTAGAACTACAAACGTTCACTATGCAAGTCCCTCAGTGACGGGGACATGGGCATACTGCTTGGGCATACTGCTTGTTCTACTATGGAACAAGCTAAAGATTTAAAGACAAAGGTTAAAATTGACCAAAGTCCCTAAATTCTTGAATGGATTACCTTCGTGACGAGGATCTCCAGTCCTTCCTGCTTCGGGCAGATGTCTCTGATAGCATCAATCACTGTTCCTGTAGGACCACAGCAGTCCATCTGTAAACAAAGGAAATAAAGGTTTAGAGAAAGTCATATTATTGCATAAAGGAAAAGTTAAAATGTGAATTCTCACGCCAAAGTGGATGAGGCGGAGCGTCTCCTTCAGTGCTTCCTGTTTCGTGGTCTTGTAGTTGTCGTAAGTCTGCTTGTAAAACTCTGTAACATCTTCCACCACCTGCAGAATCCAGAATAATAGCGTACATTACTAGATAATTCACATAAACTTTCATGTCAGATCTGCACCGTGTGGTTTTGTTATACCGTGTCCTTATTGGAGAGTCCCCAGATCCCTGCAGCCACTTCCACAGCGAAGATGAGGAGCAGGAAGAGGAAGAACTAAACCCCAAAATTAAAAAGAATAGTAATAAAAAAGTGAAACAGAGTTTGGTTGATTGTAGTACACCATCTTTTAATCATACCCACTGGTGGCTAGTTGTGGTGATGCATTAGAAAAGAGTCACATGCTGCTTTTGGACCGAACAGTTACATGAATTGTTTGCTCCAATAGGAGCAGCTGTAAGGACGTATGGCGTTTGCTTTTGTATCATCTGGTGAACTGTGATTGTGCAACACTTAGCTGAAGGTCTATGCATTTAACATTTACCACCAATGAAGAACTCTGCAGTTGGACAATCGTTCGTTACTCAAAAAAAATTTTTTTTTAAAAAGCCAAGACTCCCAACAGGTCTACTTTGTGTTCAAGAACCCATAGCAGATGATTACCATTAAGGAACTTCTACATTAACGCAAATTGTTTTAATAGCGTAGGAGCAACTTATGTTCATGTGTGGACCAATCTTATCCCCTTATGTCACCTTAAAAAGTCTGTACAGAGATAAAGCACTTGAAGACCTAAAATTGAGCCAATGACCAGTCATGACGACTTTGAATGACCAGTACCTGCAGTGCAAAACCAAAAGACTAACTTCCTTAAAAGAACTGACGTGGTACCATGTGGTCTGGGAGTACCAATGCTGACAACTTTCAATTATTTTACATTACAAAGGTTGTGTACAGTAATCTACATTTGGCCTACATCAGTCAACTGCATGCAGCCCAGGATTTTGTGACCAACAATGCAAGAACAATGATAAAACTTATTCTAAATGTTGGCACCAAAATAAACAAATAGCAGCAAAAGAAACAAGAATGTTGCAGTTATCTAAATACAGTACAGTATATGCAATTTATCATTCAGGGACTAGCAGGACAAATATGGTGTTAAATTCCTGAGTCCTTTAAACTTTAGATGTAAATGCAAAAACTGCAGGACTGGTGTGAAACTAAACCTTTGAGTTGAACACAGATGACCAAAACAATAAAATATTAAAATCTACAAATGCGTTTCACATAGTCAGCAAAGTTTCAATGGCTTCATCAAGCTGACACAAATACATATTGAAGTCCTATTAGTCAGAAGGTTTTGATAGGTTTCTCAGAGACTTGGAAAACTTTGAAGAGCTGCCAGTGTTTAGATTATGGAAGCAAGCGGCTAAAGACAGCAGCAAAACCAGTGACTCACCAGACCCAGCATGCACGGTGATTCCTTGATGGCTCCACAGCATCCCAGGAACCCCACGACCATCATCAGAGCCCCTGCAGCGATCAGGATGTACACTCCTGCAGCAAAACATAGACATGCACCACTGAATGGAAGAAACATGGGCATTCTTATGGTGTGATCACACCGAACAGCGTTTCAACGGCAGGAGCGTCCAGTTTACATGCAAAGTCAATGGGGGACGCGCTTCCAGCCGCGTCTTGGCGTCGGGCGTCACGTCGCGTGCGTGTTGAGCGTGCTGGAAAGCGTTTTCCGTGCACGTGAACCGGCTTCAGCCTCCAAAGCACGCATTCACCATGCTGAAGATTTCGCCGTTCAAACGTTCAAACGCCGCTCAACTCTACCTGATTGGTTGGTGTGTCAACCAATCAGGGAGAGTCGGGGGGAGGAGAGAGGGGGGAGGAGAGTCCGCTATGTGACGCGGAAACGAGGGGGCGCGCGCACTATGTGACGTATTGTTTGTGGGACACAGAAAAGACCCGCGAGGTCGTGTACTATGGAAGAGAAACTCATTGTAGCTGTGTGTTCGCGACAAGTCCTTCACGACCAGTCAAGTCTGCTCCACAGAGACAGAAATAAAAAGCTCCTCGCCTGGCGGACTCGGTATACCGGTAAGCTCCTCCCACACACCCCGCAGCAGTTTCGCGTTCTGGCGTTCTGGTCCAAGTAGGTCTGGACACCAAGTGCGTCCACTTGCGTGCGTGACGAGCTTTTTGGAGGTTGAAACGCTGTTCGGTGTGATCACACCATTAGAGTTTGTTGCCTTGCTGTTGGCTTCAGAACAGGCAAACAGTTCAACTGTAGGGTGACCGAGCAAAAATCCCACCAGAGTACATTAGGAGCATTTTTATTAGAGCTCGACCGATATGGAAATTTTGGCTATCGCCGATATTAGGAGGGTCCGGAGACCGCCAATAACCGATATAATAGCACGGTGGCACAACTGGTAGAGCTGCTGCCTCTCAGCGAGAAGGTTGCCGGTTCAAATCCCGGTCCGGGGCCTTTCTGGGTGGAGTTTGCATGTTCTCCCCGTGCATGCGTGGGTTTCCTCCGGGTACTCCGGTTTCCTCCCACAGACCAAAAAACATGCTTGTTAGGCTGATTGGTGACTCTAAATTGACCCTAGGTGTGAGTGAGAGAGTGGATGGTTGTTTGGTGTGAGTGAGACAGGTCCCTCTTGTAAATGAGTCCCCGTGACTCAACGAGGCTAGCCTGTATAAATAAAGGTTGAATGAAAAATAATGGTACGTAGCTTTGTCCACCCCCAAGAATTTAAGTAAACAGCTAACATCTGTTAACTCTTGAAGTGTTGAAACAGTCTTCGTAACGTGCGTTCACATTTTCCATCCTCCACTATTCACCATGAAGTTGTCAAGCGTTACAAAAATAAAAACAAAGAAACACCCTATGTTCATTGTTTAAACAGTCACATATGGTGAAGGTCTTAGTATTGACCGCAGCTGCATTTTTTTCTCTTTGCAAAGAAGAAAAGATTGCAGACAAACGATGCATTTCATGAAGACGACAAAGATTAGGTTACCAACGCCGATATATTTTACTTTTACATTAGATTTATTGTTCTCTGGATAAAGTTTTACAAGACAACAGCTTATGCTAGGTTATCTAAACGTTAGCTTTGCTAACTTGAGAGGCACATAGCTAACGACAAGCAGGTTGGAGGATTGAAGAGAATTTATTATGGATGAGTTTATTATTTTACAGATCAGTTAAAATAAATTTCACAGTATTGCTCACTGCT
>JBBPBX010057996.1:0-20273 GCA_038048925.1 Garcialebias charrua
GATTGGAGTATGTTCAAAGAAGCTGCTACCACAAACAACACCACATGTCTCCAGGAGTACTCAGACACTGTATGTTCATACATCACCAAGTGCATTGATGATGTAACCAACCTTAAAACCATCACTGTTCGGGCTAACCAGAAGCCATGGCTGACAGCTGAGGTTTACAGACTCCTGAGAGCCAGGAATGCTGCCTTCAAAGCGGGAGATCAGGTGGGCCTGAGGGCAGCCAGAAACAACCTGGACCGGGGCATCAGAAAGGCAAAGAAGCAGTATTCTGGGAAAATAGCTCACCGTTTCAAGGACAGCAGGGATACACGCAGTCTGTGGCAGGGAATACAGACCATCACAAACTACAAACCACCCCCCCAGACCTGTGACAGCTCAGCCTCTGCGCTGAATGAACTGAATGAGTTCTTTGCTCGGTTCGAGGCAAGTAACAGCACACCAGCACATAAACTCCCCCCCTCTCCTGATGGCCAGGTGCTGACGCTGTCCTCAGACAGCGTAAGGCGATCATTCATCAAGATTAACGCCCGGAAGGCCTCTGGTCCTGACAACATACCTGGTCGTGTGCTGAAGGACTGTGCAGGGGAACTCGCAGCGGTCTTCACGGACATCTTTAACATCTCACTGAGCCAGGCCATCGTCCCCACCTGTTTCAAAGCCACCACCATCATCCCTGTCCCAAAGAAGGCAACGCCCGCATGCCTCAATGACTATCGCCCAGTAGCACTCACCCCCATCCTGATGAAGTGCTTTGAACGGCTAGTCATGAAAAGCATCACATCTGTCCTCCCTGACTCCCTGGATCCCTTCCAATTTGCATACCGACCTAATCGCTCAACCGACGATGCCATCTCCTCTGCCCTTCACACAGCTCTCACACATCTGGACACGAAGGACTCCTATGTTAGAATGTTGTTCATCGACTTCAGCTCGGCATTTAACACCATCATCCCCCAACAGCTCATCCATAAACTGGACAGTCTGGGGCTGAACACCTCAATGTGTAACTGGCTGCTAGACTTCCTGACCGGGAGACCACAGACAGTACGGATCGGGAGTAACACATCTAGCACCATCACATTGAACACAGGGGCCCCACAAGGATGTGTGCTGAGCCCCCTTCTATTCACCCTGCTAACACACGACTGCACACCATCGTACAGCTCCAACCACTTCATCAAGTTTGCGGACGACACAACAGTGGTGGGTCTCATCAGCAACAACGATGAGACGGACTACAGGAACGAGGTGAGCCGCCTGGCCTTGTGGTGCGGACACAACAATCTCACTCTCAACGTGGAGAAGACAAAGGAGATTGTTGTGGACTTCAGGAAGGGATGCCCAACATGCCCCTCTGACCATCAACAGCACCGCAGTGGAGAGAGTAGACAGCACCAAGTTCCTGGGAGTGCACGTCTCAAAGGACCTGTCCTGGAGCAGGAACACTGCAGCACTGGCAAAGAAGGCTCACCAGCGTCTCTACTTTCTCCGCAAGCTGAAAAGGGCTGGAGCTTCAACCCCCATCATGAGCACCTTCTACAGAGGTGCCATAGAAAGTGTCCTGACCAGCTGCATCACTGTGTGGTTTGGTGCATGTACTGCATCATGCCGCAAGAGCCTCCAGCGCATTGTGAGAGCAGCTGAGAAGATCGTGGGCACCTCCTTGCCCTCACTGCAGGACTTACACAGCAAACGCCTCAATCGGAAAGCCCACCGCATGGCAGGTGATCCCACACACCCACTACACAGCTGCTTCAGACTGCTGCCATCAGGGAGGAGACTGAGGAGTCTCCAGGCTCGAACCAGCAGACTGAGAGACAGCTCTGTTCATCAGGCAGTCAGAATGCTAAACACTCTGCCTGCTCTGCCTCCCCTCCCATTTGAACTGCCTTAACACTAAAACTTTCTCACATATTATCACTCAACACAAAGTTTTTAACACTAGACTCTGTGTCATCAAACGGGTTAATCACTAAACTCTCGGTCATGTGCTCATACAGTTTGCACTACTTCTCATACTTGCACTAATGTCTGTATTACATCACTGCCTATAATCATAATACTGTTTACATTCTCTGTTTACATTTATTAATACTGTTTACTTTTATTACTACTGCTTACATGTAATTACTACTGTTTACATTTATTTACACTACTCTAATATCTACACCACTGCTGGTACATATACAGTGTGCTCTGAACGGTCTTATTTAGGGATGCCCAATGTGCCTTACTGCATATGCCACTTTTTGCCTCTACAACAACATCAACTACTACCTCATACATATACTGTGTACATTGACTCATACGCTGCTTTGCCACTTTGCAAATGTCAATGCTAGAAACCTTTAGTTTATTTTAGTTATACTTTTTATACTCTTTTTTTATACTAGTATGCAAAAACTCAGGACAATATTATGTTCATTAAATGTTTAATGTTTTAGTTTTAGAGTTGGTGTAAATTTTCATACTCTTATACCACTATGCAAAAAACTCAGGACAGTGTTAGGTTTACTATTTTATGCTTATGTCTATTATTATATGTTTCAGTGTTTCAATGTTTAGATGTTTACTGTTGCACCGAGGGACTGAGAGAAACGCAATTTCGGTCCTGTGTATGTCCTGCACTGTACATATTGCAGATCTGACAATAAAGTTGACTTTTGACTTTTATAGGACTGAGCTGAATACAGCACCTCAGACTGAAGAAGTCTTTCGGAGGAAAGACGAAACATTACTACAACTATTTTTTTTTTTTTGAATGTCCAGAGAACCAGACTTAACTTTTTCGAGAAAAGTAAAGTTTTTACCATTTAATGTCGGTAAGGCAGGAAAAATTACAGGTTTCAGCACTGAGGCTTCAGTCCGAACCATTTTTTCATTCTTTATTTATACAGGTTAGTCTTATTGAGCCTCGAGGTCATTTACAAGAGAGACCTGTTTCTCATAATGAGGATCTTGAAAACAAAGCCCCGAACCCAGGAAGTTCTTGGAATTTTTTATAGGGGTGCACCGATGACAGTTTTATGGCCAATCACCGATTTATAAAAAGTCTGACCTGCCGATTCAGATTTTGGCCGATACTAAAATCGGTTTCTCATGCAAGTATCGTCCGATTTCCCAAAATTAAGGAAATCGGTGGATAAATCGGCTGGCCAATTTATCGGTGCACCCCTAGTTTTTTAGACTCTAGACTCCGCCTATGGTAAAAGGTGGAGTTCAGCATCAGTGTATCAGTAAATATGCTATGCAGTGTTGCCAGGTGTACGATAATTATCATATTTGTACGACAATTTTGCCCTCTGTATGACCAATAATCCCCCAAAAGGCCAAAAATACAATAATTTGACCATTCCATGAATGTGTAGTTGTAATCGGTTGCCATCAGCCTGTCGCAACTGTCTGAGTTTTTTTTTTTGTGAACCCCGAAGGCATCATCAGAAACAGATGCACAATTGGCTGGAAATCGACGACTGACACCACAAAGCTGTGACTGCCTGTTAGACGCTATTCAAGACTAGAGTGACTATTCAAGACTAGAGTGACTATTCAAGACTAGAGTGACTATAGCGCATAGACTTGTTATTTTGGATATGACGGGTGTACGATAATGTCCCTTAAATAAATACCATAATTTTATGTCCCTAGTACGATAATCGTACATTTCTCACCTGGCAACACTGGTCCTCAGACTGTTTCTGTGAGTAGCAAGTTAGTCATCTAGCCTACAACATTTGATTGTTGTACATGGTGATTGATTGTTTTGGATGGGTGTGTTTCGCCACTGTTAAAAGCATACTTTTTTGAGATTCCAACAGGAGGTTGGCTTGAAACAGAGCAGTAACCGTGTTTCCATCAAGGTTTCTTGATGCGCATTTTGAAGTATCGCATCAGAAAAGGTGAATGGAAACGGCACGATTCGAATTAACTTCCTCTAATTCGCAAAAAAGTTGATACGCTCGCTTGAGGTGGTTTTTGGGGTTTTCGAAACAGAGCTGATGCGCAAAACGAGAGATGGAAACAGATTTGCCGACTCAGTTCTGACGTAGCGAACATTCACGTCATGTGACTGATCAGCTGTTTCCGCTGTAACATCGCTAAAACTAGTTGGCATGACAGAATAAATACAACTTGCCCGATAGCAACACATTCCTGAAATATTCTCTCCATTTTGCCGAGATGTGTGGTTCGGTTCCTGTTTTCAACCGCTACTTCCTGTTTACTGTAGACATGCGTAACGCTGACGTAATGCCGCTTTGCGTGGCCTGGTGGATTCGCTTCAAGCCAGTTGATGGAAACACTTCAGATTCACATTAATTTTTATTTACATTTTTGCGAATTTTCAAAAATTCGCTCAAAATTCGAATTGAAAATAGATGGAAACACAGTTACTGAAGGCCAACTATGGGAACAATCTGTTTGGCAAGTCACAGGCTGAGGAAGTCCTCTGGATGGGGGACAAACTTTTTAAAGAAACTGGTCCAGATGACAACACTGAAGCTTTTCGCTCAGCTTGCTGCAGGAAACAACTCCTGTCCGTTAGTTTGACAGCATCTCTGCATTTGCAGCATTTTTTCCAAATCCTCTGGTTCTCCAGCGGATTCACATGCTCAATCTTCCAGTGGATTCCTCTGGACGACCACAATGACATCTGATTTAACAGCCATGCCAACTAAAGAATGTGCCGGTATATATTTTGTAAATGCACCATGATCAGGTGAAAATCCTGCGTGACTTCCTGCCGTGTTAAAACGTGCGCAGCACATTTCAGGCTGAGTTAAAGTGTGGTGACACAAACCCACAGCGTTCTCCCTGGTTTGCTCCGTCACACTGATGTGAGCTGGAAGGAGCTGTGCAGAGAGCGAGGGGCATATCTGAGATTTTTATTATAAAAAATAAATAAATATAAAAACATGGAGAAACCCAAATGGAGCTGTCGCCTCCACACTCTTCATCCTAATGGACTCGGAATGAAGCCGAATATGAAGAGACTCATGTTTTCTCTCAGGAGGAAATAACAGTAAAGCTGCTTTTTAACACGTTTTACACGCTGGTAGCAGCTTCATCTTTTCCAATCACTCCAATATATCTTTATTTTCTGCCTTTTAAAGAAAAAAACATCAGGATGTTTTATATCTCCACAGGCTTTGTGGCAAAATGTATCCATAACTAATGTGGGGAAAGTGTTTTTCTTTAAAAAGAAGTTGCAAAAAAATAAACCCGCACATGTAATGAAAACTTTTATTAAACATTTAGGCCTAAAAACATGAAACTTTCTCATTTTTTCTTCATAAAAATGTTTTTGCACCTTTGTGAATCTCAAATATTAGCATTTCGTGGTTGATTTGAACAGCTGCACTCACATGACACACACACACACAACAGCTGAACTTCAGCTCATGTTTGCAAAAAGCTAAAAGGATATATATGTATGTGTACATATTTATAGGCTAATCATGAATGTAGTATTTAGGCCTGTCGTGATAAACAATAAATCAATTAATTGCGTGATAAATGAAAATGATCAACCTCGTTTTCATTTATTGACTTTATCGTTTCTTCGTGTCTCTCTCTTTCTATTGAAGACACTGGATGACAAAAGGCTCAACTCCGGTGCTCTTCATCGACTCCTTCCTTTCACTTTAAAATCCATTTAAATCATCCAAAATCACGTTTTTTACAGCGTTAAAAGCAGCTAAGCTGAGAAGCTAAGCCACGAGCTAAGCTAACAGGCCGACCGCTGGAAAAAACCTCCGTCTTGTCGAAGCTCCAAAATTCATGGTTGAAAGCCGTGCCTTCATCTAAAAAGTTGTTTTTCTCTGCACAAGAAAGATGAGAACTTGTTTACTGATTTTTTATTAAAAGCTTTGTGTGAAAAATGCTAAAGAGCTCAAACCACACCGAGCGTCCGCCATTTTGAGAACCGAAAAAAGGAAAGACAGCCCATGTCACGTCAAGGGTCCTCCCTCGCATTTTTCTTAAAGAGACACACCGCTCGTTCCCTCACTAGCCATCTTTCGGTTCAAAAAGTCTTATACTGCCATCCCGTGGTCAAAAAAGATACTACTGGTACATTCAAAACAAATTACCAACATGTCTCCTTAAATTTGACAATAATTACTAATTATTGTCAAATTTCAAACAATATTAACGTTTATCGCAATAATTTTGGAGATAATTAATCGCCTAGCAAAACTTGTTACAGTATTGTGACAAGCCTAGTAGTACTCCCTACTATCATGTGCATGTGCATATTGCCTTTTTCCAAATTTGCGGATTCTGCTTCTTTTTTTGATTATTCATTTTATAATAATTATTATTAGATTATTCTCTGCTCCCACGACTAATTTTCCACGACCCACTCCTGACGAGACCGCTGCAGGACTGCGGGTCGGCACGCCTCGTTGTCCAAGTTGGATGGACGCATCTGCAAAGGGAGAGTGGTGGAGCAGAGGTTTGAGAAGGTGGGCCTTTGATCGGAAGGTCGCCGGTTCAACTCCACGGGCCGACAACATAAAAATATACAGGTGGTCCCTGACTTACGAGCGAGTTCCGTTACTACGACTATCTCGTAAGATGAAAATTCGTATGTCGGAACACGAAACACGTGTCGCTCGCAAGTTCGGATTTTCGGTCGTAAGTCGGAAAATTTATGCTAGCGCTACTACGAACACTTGTTTTTCATCACAAACGTTCATACTACCGTATTTTTCGGAGTATAGGTCGCACCTACGTTTAGCTCTGCTGCAAATGTCTGCCACAGGAGCGCACAGCAAGGCTTTTAAGAAGATTAACACTTAAAAACAATTATTTGTTTGATAAAAATTATAGCAAATATGTGTCTGAGCTGAACTTTTCCTTAATAAATGAACGTAATTGTGAAATGAGCTGGATTTAAAAATTTGTTTCACCAAAAGTGATAACAAGCCATATATAGGTCGCACCTGAGTATAGGTCGCAGGCCATGAAAAAATGATAAAAAGGTGTGACCTATACTCCGGTGCGACCTATACTCCGAAAAATACGGTAGCGCCTTCCAGCCCCAAAGCGCTTTACAGCACCAGCCATCCACCCATTCATACACACATTCATACACCGGTAGTGGTAGTCTGCCATGCAAGGCGCCAGCCAGTCCTACCGGGAGCAACTCGGGGTTAAGTGTCTTGCCCAGGGACACAACGACACATGGTGTGGGGAACTCGGGATTCGAACCTCCAACCTTCGGATCGGGGGGCGACTGCCATTACCACTACACCACGGCCGCCCCGTAAAATAAGAAGACGGTGTATTAAACAGCAGCACAAACATGAGCCTGTAGTGAGCTGATGGATATGGATGAAAACAGAAGGTTCACAGGAACCATGGGAGGTTTGAGCTGAAAACAGCTACAGTTCTGGGAGTTCTGCCTCCGCCTTCGGCTGATAACAGCCACAGCTTTGGGCGTTGCGCCTTCGGCCGCTGTAAACACATGTTTACTCCGCAGCTGTACCGAGGTGGAGACCTTCTCTCTGAGGTTTGCGGTCGGTTCAAACGAGCGCCTCTCACCGACGCCTCGCAGGGTGAGGTTGGAGGTCTGACACCGAGCGTTTGGGATCCATCACCGGCTCCTCCTAATTTGTAGACGCGTCCGTCCAATTTGGAGCGCTCCGACGACGAGGCGTGCCGACCCGCCGTCCTGCGGCGGTCGGGTCAGGAGCGGGTCGTGGAAGATTAGTCGTGGGAGCGGCGAGGAGCCCGTTCTGCATAAAATCAGCGATCTGAGGGACCATCTGTCACAGAAGAGGGAGGTGGTGGAAACGGACTCGGTGTGTGAACACGTGTCGTTCGGTTCAGTCCAGTTCAAAGATTTTGGACAGCGACACCAGAACTCACTCGTCAGCCGCAACAAACCAGTAAAGAATGAAGGCTTTGTTTCTCCGAAAGAAACAGAACCGGTCCGTCGACCGATCCGTCATCGGCAGACGACGTGGAATCTGAGTCACGATGCCGGCCTCGCTTCAGAACCACCGCGTCTCCTCACGAGGAATCAACTGTTTCTGGAGATCTGCCCGACGACGGGTCGGCTGAGTAAACGGATGCAGTACCAGTCACTTTAATGGGTTCTTCGGTTGGTTCTGAAGCACAAACTGGACATCCAGGGTGGCTTTAAGATGATTACCTCATCACATCTGTTCTGTGCAAAATCAGCTTAATCGACTTTATGTTGAAAATCCAAACCAGATAAACCTCAGGTGTGTTTGAAGTACCTGTACTGGGAAAACGCCAGAAACCAGTAAAAGAAACGAATAAACAGGAAACATTCTTATTTTTCATCCGTGTTCCTCACGTCGTTTCCGTCTAGATAGATGGATAGACAGGGAGTGGTGGTGCAGAGGTTTTTAGATGGTGGGCCCGTGATCGAAAGGTCACCGGTTCAACTCCCCATACCGACGTCAAAATGTGGGTGGGAAAGGGGAAACGCCCACACCTGCCTCCACTCTCATTCACACGACTCTGGGCCCTTGAGCAAGGCCCTCAACCCCCATCACCTGCTCCCCCAGGTGCCCTAGATAACGGCTCCCTGCTCCACACAGAGGGCTGTGGTAGCTCGGTGGTTGTGTCAGGAAGGGCATCCGGCGTAAAAACAATCACTGAGTCTTTGTGTGAGTTCGTTCACTGTGGTGACCCCTGAAGAACGGAGCAGCCGAAAATAGATAAATAAAATAAGAAACTTTCATGAATCTAATTTATTTTTCTTCCATGTTCCTCACATCTTTTTCGTTTAAACAAGATACCGGTATATAAGTAAGCTCCATTTACCATTTAGCGTATATCTATAGATCCTTTTCTACTGCTTCTTTTATACTTTAGATTTTTGATATTTTTGGGGACCTTGGGTGCACAGTTTCGTTCCACCTCGTGTACCACATGTACCACATTTGTAAATCAACGCCGCGGAGTCTGAAGGCCCACAATCCACGTAGCTTCAAGTCCAGAGTGAAGTTCCCAGTCAGTCAGTGATGGTTCTGCTGGTTCTGGTCCAGTGTGTTCTCTGAAGTCCACAACGCAGCGTCCACCAGAACCTGTCAGAGACTTCATGTCTGCTGACGAGCTTTCATTTTCCAGCAGAATTTTAGCTCCACACAGCTAAAGGCACCGAGAGCTACGTACTGTTTGATTTTACGAGACACAGAGTTTTTATATTTTTTATTATTATTTGTAAACAATAATCATCAAAATAACAAATAAAGGCTTGAAATGTTTCACTCATATGTGATTTATGAGTTTCACTTCCTGAAATGATGGACAAAAAAAACAACAAAAGGGACTTTGTCAAGATGTTCTGATTTTCTGAGATGCGCCTGTGTTTGGTGACGCTTCGGCTGTTTTTTTTTCTTCGGCTGTGTGCGGTTTCACACGAACAGAGGGAGCTCATGCTCCTCTGTGTTCTGATCCAGTTCTCAACAGGACTCTCAAACACCAGGAAATATAGACAGAGCCCTGCTCCTAACAGCCGAATGCAGTGGAGCTTTGGCTGTTTGGAGCTGGACTTCAGCTGCGGATCCACCTGAAGCTGATAACATGGACGTGATGGATGAATGGTTAGGAGCTGGGGTCAAAGGTCACAGAACCACACTAAAAGACTGGACCCCCCTTGAAAAATTCTGTGGCTCCGATCTGGGCCTCAGGTTCAAGACAGAACCAGAACCAAATTTCCTGACCAGAACCAGATCTGACCAGAACCAGATCTACAACTCTGACCAGAACCAGATCTACAACTCTGACCAGAACCAGATCCAAAACTCCTGACCAGAACCAGATCTGACCAGAACCAGATCCAAAACTCCTGACCAGAACCAGATCTGACCAGAACCAGATCCAAAACTCCTGACCAGAACCAGATATACATCTCTGACCAGAACCAGATCCAAAACTCCTGACCAGAACCCAATCTACAGTACATCTCTGATCAGAACCAGATCCAAACACCTGACAAGATCCATGTCAAATCAGAACCAACCCTTTGATCGAACCAGAACATCTAACCAGAACCACGTCCAACCCTGTGATCAGAACCAGATCCAAACACCTGACCAGAACCTGATCTACATCTCTGACCAGAACCAGATCTGACCAGAACCAGATCCAAACACCTGATAAGATCCAAATCAAATCAGAACCAACCCTTTGATCCGAACCAGAACATCCAACCAGAACCTGATCTACATCTCTGATCAGAACCAGACCCAAACACCTGACAAGATCCATGTCAAATCAGAACCAACCCTCTGATCCGAACCAGAACATCTAACCAGAACCACGTCCAACCCTGTGATCAGAACCTGGTCCCGCTTCGGGTCCTCCGAACGTCTGAGAGGTTCTGTTTCAGGTCGGAACCAGGAAGCTGGGTTCAGACTGGATCGATGCAGACCAGCGGTTCTGTCCCACCCCATCACCAACAGGTGTTTCTGGTTCCGACCTCATTCCTCCCAGAACCGTCTCCAGAGTTCGGCAATCGGAGAGGATTCGGGTTTAAATTCTGTTAAAGTGTCTGGTTCTGAAGGTTCTGGTCGTGAGGTCCACGTGACAGCAGGATGATGGGTTTGAATCCGAACCACGGGACTGGAGTTCTTACCTGGGTCGGGTCCGAGCCGCGCGGCGGGTCCGGGTCTCTGAGCGCTCCAGCCCGGCTAGAGGCTCCGCTCCTCCTCGGTATCCGAACGGAACCGATCCGGGTCCAAAACAACAATAATAAAAAAATCCAAAATTAAAGATCCACCAAGGTGAAAAAATAAATTAAAAAAAGGAGTTAAATTTAATTAAAACAATCCAGGAAATATCCAAGTCCACCCAGGGAGTTCTGTTGAACGGAACCCGTCCGGACTGGACCGGGTCACCCGCCGGTACCTCCCCGGTCAGAGTGCGCAGCGGGCGGGCCGGGGCGGTAGCATCTCCCGCTGACAGCGCGCGACGTGGAGCTGCTGCGGGTGGAGGTTCTGGATGTGGACCGGGTGGAGGTTCGGGATGTGGACCGGGTGGAGGTTCGGGATGTGGACCCGAGGAGGTGGGGGGTGAGGAGTAAAAAAAAAAAAATCAGAGATATCCTCCAAAGTGCGGAACCAGGAGGTCCAGCAGGAGGTCCAGCAGGAGTTGGAGCAGCGCAGGTCCGGCTGGTGGTGTCCACTCGACGCTTCGTGTTCCGGTCCGGTTCGGAGCAGCTCCTGCACTGACTGTGGAGAAAGTGAACGCGAGCTGCTGCCTCCCTCCCCCCTCCCCCACTGGGGGAGAGGAGGAGGCTGAGGGGGGCGTGGCTTCGTCTCCAACTTTATTTTTTATTTTTCCAACATTTTCCCCCGTTTCTCCAAATAAAACGACCCGAACCTTTCAGAACCTTCGGCCCATTTAGTTCTGACGAACTTTCCAGGCACGAGGCTCCTTCACCTGGACCGCAGGTGAGGCTCGCGCGCACGAGGAGCACCTGTCCTGCGGGCCGAGCCGGTGCAGCTCCATCCGGATCAGAGAGGAGGAGAGAGCCGCGATCCGCCGCGCTTTGAGCGCCTCCCGCCGGCGAGAGGGGGAACTGCAGCCTGGATCCGGAGAAGGTCTGGATCAGAACAGGTGATGAAGAAAAACTTGTACTAAATTAAATGGAGGAACATAAAACACTTTATTTATGTTTCTAAATAATTATAAAAATGTATATAGTTTATTTTAAAATATTACTCATGAAATCATTTACTTTACAAAAGCATTGTAGATTAAAACTACAAACATACAATTTAACTAAAGGAAAAAGCAGGTAAAAAATAATAGATGAATAAATTATTGTATTTTTCTCTTTTTTTTCATTTGGATAGAAAAATAAAAATAATGGTATTTTTTAGTTTAAGACAGAGGCGGTCAGACAGACAGTAATAATCTTTTTTTTTTTTTTTCAGTAACAAATAGAAGTAGAACCAAAGAATAAGAAAATAGTCAGTTCAACACTGTCGACTACGTGAAAATCAAATCAGGTGAAAAGTTTTAAAAGTCAGATAATCTTTATTGTCATTTGCACCACATATGTGGTACATGTGATGAAACGAGATTATGTACACAGGGTCCCAGTTACATCCGGACGTTCCACCTCAATCCAGGGAATTAGATTATGGAATGGCTTGGAGAATGTAGTTAAAAATGCCAAGTCAATGTTTACATTTAAAAAAATGATCAAAACAAATGTGTTAAAAAAAATGAAATAGTGTAATGTGTATTGTATCAATTAGAAAATTAGAAAGAGTTAGTCATTTTGTACTGTTGGTTTTTGATTATTATTGTTTAATCTGATTGTTGGAAAAAGTTGGTTGAAGATTATTATTGTTTACATGGCTGATTATTGTTGTTTAATCTGATTGTTGTAAGTAAGGGGCAGATATAATAAGATTTATTCTTCTTTCTGCTACCTTTCATTTTTTTACATTTTGTACACTATCATTTAATGAGATTGTCTTGTATTGTTTCTTTTGTAAAAAAAAAAAGAACAAATTTAATAAACAAACATAAACAAACATAAACAATAAAAAGTACCGTATTTTTCTTGACTATAAGTTTTTTGCCTAATTTGCATGCCCTGCGACTAATAGAGAGGTGAGACATGTTTATGGATTTTTTCCCCATATTTTAGACCAATTTTTGGCTCAGATATGACCGTTTTTCATTTTGCAGAAAAAATGGTGCAGTACCACTTTCGGCCGCTAGGGTACACCGACCGTTTCCACCTCATGTGTCCGAAGGCAGCCTCCTCTGGTCGGGCTCACTCTGTTGTTGCCCGGCCTCCTGCTCTGGAGGTAAGTTAGCTGTGTTTGTTAGCAAAAACGGTTACTATTTATCTAAATAACTCATGAACTACCAGACAGATTTTCTTTAAACTTACAGAAAGTAATTACTGTGCGGTCATTTACAAACTGTTAGCTGTTGGAATTGTTTGAGATAAAATTCAATCTTTTAGCTTCGTAAATATGCAGCTGTTAGCTCGTTGTTTTTCCGTGTAGATTTGAGCAAATAGCTCATAAACCACTCGGTGTATTTTCTTTAAACTTACAGAAAGTAATTACAGAATTTGGTATTAATTTACAAACTGTTAGCTGTTGGAGTTATTTGAGATAAAATTCGATGTTTTATAGACGTAAATATGTCGCGGTTAGCTTCGGGGGTTTTCCTGCTACAATTTATCTAAATAGCTCATAAACCACAACGCGGATTTTCTTTAAACTTACAGAAAGTAATTATTTGGTGTTCATTTACAAACTGTTAGCTGTTGGAGTTGTTTGAGCTAAAATTCGATTTATTTATGATTTATTTTTGCAGCGCGCGGCCGTTTGGAAGACGTCAAAGCAAAACAATTTAAATCCAGCAGATTTGACCACTAAGTGAATTTATTAAGGAACAGTTAAGCTAAGACACATCTTTGCTATAATTTTCAGCAGACAAATAATTGTTTTTACCGTGTTAATATCGTAAAGTCCTTCCGTGCGCGCGCGCTCCTGTGGCCGCCATTTTCAGCAGGGCAAATGACGCTTTGACGCGTCGTGTAGCGGTGACGCATAATAGATGTGACTTAACTGAAGGTGCAACATGTTTATGGATTTTTCCAATTTATTGTCAATAATTGGACAAAGCAACTTATAGAAAGGTGAGACTTATCAGGCGGAAAATACGGTAAAAGAAAAACAGTAATAACATCTAAGATATGAACTAAGAAAAACATCAACTAAAAATACACTAAGCATTAATATCATAGAAAAACATTACTCCAAACAGCAGCATGAACATGAGTCTGTATGAGCAGATGAGCACGAATGAACACAGCAGCATGAAACAGATCAGCAGCAACATGATGTGATATTTCACAGTGATTATTCTGGTTAGATATTCATAAGTCTAACAGCCTCAGGGTAGAAGCTTAATGCTCCTCATCCTACGTCCTGAGGGGAGTGGGGCAAAAAGTGTGTGTGCTGGGTGAGTGGGGTCCTTCAAGTGCGTCAGATGGAGAGCTTTGACACAGATCTGATGGTATGTTTGTACTTATAACTTTAATAATTTAATGTTTATTTCCTTTGTTCCACTGTGGATAAAATATGAGTTTAAGAGACTTAATTTACATTGAATCCAATGGGGGTCTTCAGAACCGGGTTCTGCATCTGACCCAGAGTTTTTTCCACAACTGCACTGACGGGTTCATTACTCAGGTTATAACTTTATTTCACAAAGTTTCAACAGATTAAACTTTTAAATTCTGGAGACATCCACAGTTTGGACGTACTGACAGACATTTGGTGATTTCCGAAGGCGCTCCGCCATCTTATAGTCCCAAACAGTTCCCATCAGTCCTCAAAAGTCCCCATCAGCTCCCATTAGTCCGCAGCCTTCTCACTGACTTTTTGAGTAGGAGGCTGGAGTCATCTCCAACATCAACGCATGGATGTTCTGTACAGGGAAAATAAAGATGAACGCAGACTGTTTAAACACTGATCACTGAGGAAAATGTCTTAGCAGCATCACAGGCATGAAAAGAGTTATGAAGTCATTATCAGCAGCAGCTGTCAGTCAAATTTGTAGAGTGAGATTACTGTACATACATTTTCAGAGTCAGAGAATCTTTATTGTCATTTGCACCACATGTAGTACATGTGATGAAACGAGATTATGTACACAGGGTCCCAGTTACATTCAACAACAAAATGTAAGAGAAAAACAGTAATAACATCTAGGATTGACTAAGAAAAACATCAACTAGAAATACACTAAGCACTAATGTAATAGAAAAACAAAATCATTACAAACAGACAGCCGCACGAACATGAATATATTTGAGCAAATGGTCACAGATGAACACAGCAACAAGAAAACAGATCAGCATCAGCATGATGTGATATTTTGCAGTGAATCTAATAAAGATTTATTTCACAATGAAATGTATGTTTGTTGTTTTCGTTGCAGCAGTCTCAGCTGCGGTTCAAAAACTTCACTTTGTTTTCTGTAACTATAGAAAAGATCAGCGGCTTCGGATGTTGTCAGTCCCTACAATGGGCGTTATTAGCTGTTATCATCCCCGTATATAGCAGCGAAACTGTCCAATCCACCTCCTAGCATGTTTAAAATGACGTTATCAACGTTATTATCGCTGTGAGTAGGCAGCGTGTTTCCATAAACCCGGAAGTGTTGTTTTTCTGTTTGTTTTTTCAGCTTATGTAATCGTTTTCCTAAACCTAACCTTACACCTGACCCAGAGGACCAACCCTAAACCTAACCCCCTTACCCTTGTGCCTAAACCTAACCAAGACCCTATGCCAGACCCTTTACTTTAAACTTTAACACGTAGCTAAAGACAGAACCTGCTGTCATCGCTACCAACGGTGACAACGTACCTTTAAACCTACTAGGAGGTGCAGGAGGGGAAATCTGACGGCTACGTATGGGGATGATAACTGATAATGACCATTTAATGGTTGATAACGTTCGAAGCAGGTGCAGCGGCAAGCGGGTGCAAAGATCATGAAATCTGATCATCAAAAGCATCATATTGTGAACATCTGAATAAAACTGTTTAACCCTTGAACTTTATGACCATTCGTGTTCCTCTGGGGGCAAATCAAGCACTTTATTTAACTGCTTAAAAATACTAGTTTTAAATACTTTTCCCACAAAAAAAAAACACCATAGCCAGTCTTTTAGAGCTGTCTCAAAAATAAAAATATATATTTTAAATTATTTTTATTTTATTTTAACACAGGTTCTTTTTTTGTAAACTAGTGTTTTTTATTTTTTTTGACAAAATATTTATTTTACAGTAATGAAAAATTGTATTTTCCTCTTTTAGTACACCTTCTGGTCAACATCCACATTGTCCTCCTTTCTCCAGAACTCAGAACTGATAGTTCTGTTGGCACAGTCAAAGGGGTTCTGGACCCCCTCCTCTGCGAAAAGTAAAACCTCCTAGTGGGGCTCGGTCCACTCTTCCTCTATTTCCTCTTCTAAAACAAATCATGATCGACCTCTGACTCACATTAGCTGTGTTTCCATCCATTTTCATTTCGATTTTTGAGCTAATTTTTGAAATCTCGCAAATATGTAAATACAAATTAATGCGAAGCAGAAGTGTTTCCATCTGCTGGCTTGTAGCGCATCTACCAAGCCACGCACAGCGTCATTACGTCAGACGTCAGCGTCATTACGTCAGACGTCAGCACTGCGCATGTCTACAGTAAACAGGAAGTAGCGGTTGAAAACAGAACCCGGCCACACATCTCGTCAAAATGGAGAGAATATTTCAGGTACGTGTTGCTATCGGTCGAGTTGTATTTATTCTGTCATGCCAACTAGTTTTAGCGATGTTACATGTTGTCCGGAGCGGAAACAGCTGATCAGTCACGTGACGTGAATGTTCGCTTCGGCAGCACGAGTCGGCAAATGTGTTTCCATCTGTCGTTTTGCGCATCTGCTCGGTTTCGAAGATCCCAAAAACCACCTCAAGCGAGCGTATAAACTTTTTGGCGAATTTCAGGAAGTAACTGCGCATTTTGCCGTTTCCATTAAGCTTTTCTGCTGCGATACTTCAAAATGCGCACCTAGAAACCTTGATGGAAACACGGCTACTGTTTTTCTCCTTCACGATCCTCTCCTCTGTCTGGGAGGTTCTGGGTCTGTGGTTCCGTCCCTCTGGGTCTGCTTCTCCGTCCTCGTATTCAAAAATTGTCTCATTGTTTTGATGCAAACACACTAAAACGGACTAAACTAAACACTCTAAACTACACACTAACTATAAAACCCAAACACGCTAAATATTACAAATCTCTCAGACATCATGACTCCCTCCTGCTCTCGCTGTGACGTTATCACGCCAAACTCCATTCAACTTCTGCATCTTTTTCTTCTTCCTGTAGAATTTTTGTCGCTTGACAAATAACTTTGGGTTTCCGTCAGAAAGAAGGGGGAAGGTGTTGTTTATCTGTTCAACGGGGGTGGGAGGGGAAAGCTGAGGGTGATGGGGGTGTTTTGTCCCTGAGACTGCCCATATTTGCCACAGCCTCTCATTCTATTGTGCTTCAGATATGGCAATGATTTTCAAAAATGATGTGGCGTGGACTATTTGTCACAACTGGTTTTACTTGGCGTCCGTTGTGAGGTTTAAAGTCTGCACTTGTGACAAATTAAATGGAGTCGCCGAAAGGTTGTGTCTTTCTCGCTAGAGCGACTGAAATTGGTTATGTGACTATCACCTGCTGGCATGTTGATGGACTCCAAAGGAAATAATAATAAAAAATATATAAAAATTGTCAGAGTAGGTGGTGCCATACGCTTGAGTAGGCAGCAAAATTGCCTCCTGTTATTGAGAGTGCCGAGTACAGTACTTGTTGTTTCCTGTCAGTCCCCAATAGTCCCCACTGGAAGAAACCCAATGGTCCCTATCCGTTCCTGTCATTTCCTAACAGTTCCCATCAGTGCCTAACAGTCCTTATCAGTTGTCAACAGTTCCCATCAGTCCCCAACAGAACATCAGTCCTCAACAGTTCCCATCAGTTTATTACAGTTCTTATTAATCTCCAAGAGTCCATGTCAGTCCTCAACAGTCCCCATCACTCCCCATTAGTTCCTCACAGTCCTCAACAGTCTCTGTCCATCCTCGACAGTCCCTTTCAGCCCCCATCAGTCTCCATCACCTCTTCAATCCCTGCACTTTCTATCTGTCCACATCAATCCTAAACAGTATGCCCGTCTGTACCCAACCATCTCATTCAGTTCTTATCAGTCCCAGATGTTACTCATCAGTCCTTTCAGTCCCCACTGTAAGGAACACACCAGTCTCCAATAATCGGTTACAGTCACTCACCATCAGTCCCCAACAATCTTTAAAGAACGTCATTCTGCAACAGTCCATGTCAGTCTTCAACAGTTTTCATCACTCACATCAGTCATTAACAGTCCCCAACAGTTTGTGTCTGTTCCCAACAGTCCCTGCTGGATGGAACCCACTGGTCTCTGTCAGTCCTCATCAGCACCCGTTGAAAGGAACCCAACAGTCCCTTTTGGTCCCCATCAGTCCATGTCTCGCCCTATCACTCCACATCAATCCTCAACAGTCCCCGTGAGTCCCCATCAGTTCCTAACAATACCCAGTAGTTTCCATCAGTCCCCATCTGTTCTTAACAGTCCCAACAGTCCCTGTGAATCTCCATCACTCACCATCAGTCCTTAACAGTCTCAACTGTTCTCTTCAGTCCTCAACAGTACATATCAGTCCACAGCACTCCATCTGATCTCAAAAGTCCCAGCTGGAAGGAACCAAACAGTCCTTGTCAGTTCCCATCAGTGGTGTGCCCTCAAGGCCTGCAAGGCCTTCAGAGAAGGCCTTGAAATTATTTAAAATTAAAAAATAAAAATAAAAATTATATTTTGTCCATGAATACGTATTAAATAATTCCAAATGGTCTGGCCGCTTCCTTTCATTGCTACCCCCCTGTTTGCTCTGCTTCCAGAGTGTATTTTTCATATTTAAGCATTTAACCAATCACATTTTAGCCACTACTTGTTGCTAGGTAGATTTGAAGCCTTCTCTCGCAGCTCTTGTACCCCTGAAGCGCTTCACCAAGCTGTTGCTTCAACCAATCAGATTTTGAGTTGGCGAGACCTGATGCTATGCACATCACCAGGAGCCTTCACCGCAACACGGAAACAACAGCGTATTTACACGCTTTGATTGGATAGTCAACGTGTGACGTCACTCCCGCGGCGCAGAAGCTGATAGTCGGTTTGGGCTGTTCACTAAAATCAGCTTTTTTGCAATTTTTTTTTTAGAATCTAAGTAGGTTTTTACAGTTTTGCAATGGTCCAAACTTGCTGTGTTATTGGATGTAATGTCCGGTCACTCGACCTGAAAGTTAAAAAGATCGAAAACGGACTTTCTGTTTCCTGTTTGCTGCCCGCAAACGCGAAGCAGCAGCTCATGTGTCGGACAGGAGATGAATGCAGCGGTGACACGTCCTGATACAACTTTCTGCATGTCCAAAAATAACTGCTAGTTTGTCCCAGACACTCTGGTGAGTTTTGTTACATTATTTATAGATGATTATTGTTTGAATTGATTGAATTGATTTTGTTTTAAGAAGGAGCAAATATATATATTTTTCATCTGCTACCTTTCATTTTATATCTTGTTTTTTTTCCCTTTCATATGTCTGTAAATTGTCTTTATGTTAAAAAAAACACAATTTCAAAGGTTCAACTAACATTTTTTATTTTTTATATTATTTTATTTATTCATTTTATAATTTTATAATACATTAATGTGTCCTGTTCAGCATCTTTGCCATATTTTTATTGTCTCACACACAACTCTGTCTAATATCAGACAAGCTCATAACAGAAGCTGTGACCTCAAATTATTACCCGGGGATATTAAATATTTATTATCAATTATATCAATTATTAATATAATATTAAATACAGTGTAATAACAAATAATCAGGATTTTTGGTGAGTAAAATGTTGCTATATTCCTAAATAATATTGCAGTTTTATCAGGTTATTTTTGATGCTTTTTTAAATTTGTGTCGCAACTGTACCTGCAGTAGAAGTTTTATAGCCATAAAATAGTTATTGAGGCTTGGATTGATTCAGACGGAGCACTACTGAAGGCCTAGGTGTGAAATGCACGGCCCGCCACTGGTTCCCATTAATCCCCAACAGTCTTTAACTGTCTCCAACAGTCCATGTCAGTCCTTAACAATCCCCAAAAGTCCCAATAAAAACTTCAGCAGCTCTGATGGGAGCATTTGCATCTCCTAACTTTTCAGAATCACCAACCCCTCCCCCTGTGTCCATAGTCCTTCAGACAGTGACAAACTGTCTAAAGCAGCTTTCTGAGCTCAGATATCACAAACATAGGGATTAGGGTTCTGTCCACAGAGGTTTCAGCTGGACGTAATCCCAGCAGTTTCCACAAAGACTAAAAATACATCCTTCAAACATTTATCCTGCCTTCATGACCTCACTCATCATCACTAAATAAAATATGAAAACAAGACAAAATCAGAAGTTTTACCCAGATGGTTTAAAAACCTTAAACATGGCATCAAAACTTAGAATCAAAATAATAATTCAGGCATAAAGAAGAATTCCCTACTTTAGGTAGAATTATCTCAGTATAAAAGAAACACAAAAATAGTCAAATTATTGTAAATTTAGAAAGATTTTTTTTTTTACATCAAACTGATCTGATAGATCATTGACGTCTATATATATACATA
>JBBPBX010057997.1:7741-22244 GCA_038048925.1 Garcialebias charrua
CCCCACACACACACACACACACACACACACACACACACACAGCCATAGTCCTGATAAGTGATGGTGCAGTGTTTATCAGCTGGCTCGGTAGAGCTCTGACACAGGTCCACAGATGTCCTTGGGGAAGGGAGTGGGTAGGGGAGGAAGAGCAGAGCATCATGTTCACATAACGTCCAGGAGAATTTGAGATGGTCCACCTTCCATGGCCAACATGGGGAGCCAGATTCCGATAGCAACATTTGTTTTGGGTCAGGCCAACTCTGTTAATTTCCATCTGACTTTACAGTCTCACTGCTCAGTGGCGACTCCAAACAGCCTAATCTGTGGTCACAGACACTGAGGTGATCTTACAACTTCTCCAAGATCAATACATAGTTCCCAGACACGCCCCCAGTATTGCACAAACCGGTTTCCGCACCACATCTAAAGGCAGAGAAGGCAGAGAAGGCAAGATGGCGAACAGCCAGAGCAAATTATACGGACAAAAACACGAGCTACCACAGCTTCACCAAGGAACAACAGCAAAATGGCAGTGGTCGAGTTACATGAGTTTGAGAAAGAAATCATGGCAGACGAATCAGACAACTTGTCACAAAGTAGTTACTCCGATATCATTAATTATTTAATTACTACAAAGAGCGCACACCGGCTTCACAGCGCAGAGCTTCACAGCTTTAAATCCAAAAAAGATGTGTAAACTGTCTCAATCAGATCTAACCAGCTAAAAAAAGGTTTAACTAAAATAACACACAGCCAGCACAAACAGTCCAGGCTGAACACAGACCAGAACCAGCACTTGAGTGTTACCGTGTTGGAAGTTAGCATGTTGTTAGCATCTGGAGCGAGGCTCGCCGGAGCTCAGGTCGGACGGCGTGGATCCGTCGCGGCCGCGGGGGCACGTCCCATGGGACCGACGCGTCGCCCGCACGACTTGGCTCCCGTCCTCCTTCCCCCACTGGGACGGTCTCCCCGCCGGTCCCGGTGGACCCGTTGTTGCGTTAGCGAGATGCTAAGCTAGCCACAGCATGCAAGACGGTGTCGCTAAATAATGAAAAAAAAAAAAAACAGCTCTAACACACAGACAGTTGTACTCTAACATTGTTTCACAAAATGATTTATGTAGAATATTTTGTTTACCGGCCAAAAGCACGACGTCTTCTGAGCAGATCCAAGCAGAGATGGAGCTGCTGTGTATGGAAGCGTTTATGGGACGTATTTAAAACTAAAATGGTTTAGCAGGAATGCTTTTTCATTTCAAAGTCAAGCTGCCTTTTTTGAGTCATAAATAAAATTTAAAATGAATAAACCAAACTGCATTTTCATTTTCTTCTTCGAGACTGCTCAATTTGTAACTTAATTAAAATGATAAGTAAAATAACATTTAACATTTAATTTTCAATATATGTCTAAGTAAAAAGTGGCCAAAATTCATTTTGAAATCTCAATTTTGAAAATTAAAATGAAATAGCAGAAATGCTTTTTAATTTCAAAGTCAAGCTGCCTTTTTTGAGTCAGAAATAAAATTAAGATTAAATCATTTTCATTTTCTTATTCAGCACTGTTATATCTCATTGAACTACAGAGCAAACTGCATTTTCATTTTCATCCTGCCCCCCTGCGCTCAAAGTGTGACAATATTCAATCTCAAAAGCAAACCCAGAGTAATTGAGACGAAATTAAAACTAAAATGGTTTAGCAGGAATGCTTTTTCATTTCAAAGTCAAGCTGCCATTTTTTGAGTCATAAATAAAATTTAAAATGAATAAACCAAACTGCATTTTCATTTTCTTCTTCGAGACTGCTCAATTTGTAACTTAATTAAAATGATAAGTAAAATAACATTTAACATTTAATTTTCAATATATGTCTTAGTAAAAAGTGGCCAAAATTCATTTTGAAATGTCAATTTTGAAAATTAAAATGAAATAGCAGAAATGCTTTTTAATTTCAAAGTCAAGCTGCCTTTTTTGAGTCAGAAATAAAATTAAGATTAAATCATTTTCATTTTCTTATTCAGCACTGTTATATCTCATTGAACTACAGAGCAAACTGCATTTTCATTTTCAGCCTGCCTCCCTGCGCTTAAAGTGTGACAATATTCAATCTCAAACTCAAACCACGAGAGTGACGTAATGCGCTTGTCAGACAGCAGAGGGCTTGCGGAGTTTTAGACAGGAGGAGACAGTTTCCTCCTTAACTGAAAGACCTGCTGTGAACTCTTGTCACGGGCATTTTTATTTATATATTATTATTATTTCTATTTATTTACTACTGTAAATAGGCTCTGTTCACAAGTGCCGTAAATCACTTGCGCATTGACCGGAAAGGTAATTTCCAGCTTCCGGTCTAGCCCCGGTCTCTGTGAAAATAGTGCTGTCTGAATGTTTACAAGAGCTGCCCAAGACAATGTTCATCTTATCGTTGATTCCTGGTCCCCTGCTCCGACAAGCAAACGTAACAAGGGATTTAAATTGCATGTCTCAAGTTTTCTGCACAACTACGAGGGTAAGTAACGTTAGTTTGATCGCGTTGTGTTGTTGCTACCTGTTAGCGGCTAACGTTAGCCGCGATCTTTTTTTTGTATACTCACGTTATAGAAACAGATTTTCCACACTTAAACAAAACGGCTCATATTTTGTGATCATTCTACAAACATGCTGCTCTTCTCAGTTTCATGCAAAAATCAGGAGACAGCTGTGAAGTCGTTGTCAGGGCTCTGTCAGGTCCATGAAGAAAGCTGAAAAACCTCACCATAGGGTGAAGCTAGGATTGTTCAGATGACAGTTTTAAGATTGTTGGTTCAGTAACCCCACGTTCCTGTTGTTAATGTAGATTTAGCTAAGATGGTAATTAAATATTAAATAAAAATAGGATGGAATTGGCTTAAGAAGATGTAAACAGTTGAGTTTGGCCTTGCTAGTCTCCAGTGGGTTATTTGCTGCATGCATTGTTCTTTTAATTTGGTAATTCATGCATATTATTGTAGTTTTACTTTAATCTAAAGAACACACTCACAGCCCTTCTTCTTCTTCTGAAGGCTAGAAGTTACTCTCTGATTTAAGGGGGGTGAACATTTGTGCTCAAAACAGTTTTCAGTTTATTAAAAAATAGACTGTGTGCACCCTTATGTTATGTTTAACTTGTCTTCTAGTTTCCTGGAGGAATACGTCGGAGGACTGGGCAGCAGAGCAGAGGAGTGGAGCGAGGATGTCAGTGTGAGTCAATCTAGTACATTCAGCTACATGTTTACATTCTTGGTCTAATTATTTTGACCTCGTGTGTTTTTATGCAGCTCTCAGAAACTAAAGTCTTCACTCCCAGACTGCTCCTCCTGTTAGCACCCTAGGAAGCAACACCTCCATTGGTCGACTGCCAGGTTTGGGAGCACCTGTACCTCCACCATTCTCCTCCAGCGGGGACATGAAGGTTTCTGAATTTAACACCACCTCTCTGTCGTCACAGTTCAGCCGTAAGTTCATTAGTATCTGTGCAGTCCTGTTTGAATGTATGTGCGTGATATAGATTTAATTATTGTGTGTGTGTTTGCAGGTGACTTTGGCCTGCAGCCAGATCCTTGTGCTGAGCCAGCTGGTTCAGAGACACTCCGGCCCCTCCTTGCCTCTGGCACGTCCATCTCAACAAGCAGCCCCTGCTTCAGCGTCATCTGCGCCCCAACACATCAGCACAGGCTGCTGCTAAATACCTTATCAGTCAAAGCAATTACAAGATTTTTTTTGTAAAATTTTCAGCCCTCATTAATCTGTTTACCTTCTTGGTAGCAGATTCCATAAATCAATAAAAGTTTTATTTTAAAGGTTTTTAGCATATGATTTCTTACCTGTAAAATTTCGACCTTCTATTTCACAATTAAAGTGTTCAAATATTGAAATACAGAGGATATTGTGTTGTTACTGTGGCTAAACAAGACTAACAATAATTTAAAAAAATATCCAATTGAATGGATAATATATCTGTAATTTTCATTTAAGGCATTTGATTGTTAATATGTTTGTTTAACTTTACCCTGTTTTTGACACTATCAAATAAACAAGGTTTTTCAAAGTTGGACCTCTCAAAAAACTTACATAGGTACAATAGGTTAACATTCTCACATAAAATTAATTTAAGATATCCACATACCAAAATACAGTGGTCAATAAAATGTTTAGGTACTGCACTTACAAAAATGTGACATTTATTTTTATTTACCTCCAGAGAAAACAGTACAACATGTTTCCATCAAGAATATCTACTTACAAATGTAAGACAATGTCAATATACGTAAATGACAGCATTTTGTTTTTCTTCAAGACTGTGCCATCAGCTTTTCTATCAAACTTCATATCTCCACTTCCTGACCAAAGAGAAGACTTTACTCTGGAGGAGCAGGGATGAAGGTGTTTGACACCGTAGTTCTGTACAGTCCAGGATAACTTGTGTGTCACTGTAGCGGCCATCAAAATCTTGTGCTGCAGCTCGGGGGCGGCTGCTGGTTATGGTGGGAGTTGGTGAAGACCAGACTCTGTGTGGAAGCGGAGGAAGGTGGTTCTCCTCCTCCAACACCAGGCTTCTGCAGCAAAGAGGCGAGATATATGAATCTTGTGCAGCACAGAGCCTGCAGAACCTATACAGTATTAGTGTAGTGTGTACAGTACAGTATTTACATGTCAGTACACTAACACACAGTGAACTAAAAACTCAATTTAATATACAATAAAATGACAAGTTAAACAGGTAAAATCGATAAAAAATGAAGTAAAATCAAGACTCTGTGGAGAAAACATTACCTTTGCCCAGGTGTGATATGGTTCTCAGCAGCAGGTGCACATGAGGGAGTGAAGACTTTAGTTTCTGAGAGCTGCATAAAAACACACGAGGTCAAAATAATTAGACCAAGAATGTAAATACAGTATGTAGCTGAATGTACTAGATTGACTGACTCACACTGACATCCTCGCTCCACTCCTCTGCTCTGCTGCCCAGTCCTCCGACGTATTCCTCCAGGAAACTAGAAGACAAGTTAAACATAACATAAGGGTGCACACAGTCTATTTTTTAATAAACTGAAAACTGTTTTGAGCACAAATGTTCACCCCCCTTAAATCAGAGAGTAACTTCTAGCCTTCAGAAGAAGAAGAAGGGCTGTGAGTGTGTTCTTTAGATTAAAGTAAAACTACAATAATATGCATGAATTACCAAATTAAAAGAACAATGCATGCAGCAAATAACCCACTGGAGACTAGCAAGGCCAAACTCAACTGTTTACATCTTCTTAAGCCAATTCCATCCTATTTTTATTTAATATTTAATTACCATCTTAGCTAAATCTACATTAACAACAGGAACGTGGGGTTACTGAACCAACAATCTTAAAACTGTCATCTGAACAATCCTAGCTTCACCCTATGGTGAGGTTTTTCAGCTTTCTTCATGGACCTGACAGAGCCCTGACAACGACTTCACAGCTGTCTCCTGATTTTTGCATGAAACTGAGAAGAGCAGCATGTTTGTAGAATGATCACAAAATATGAGCCGTTTTGTTTAAGTGTGGAAAATCTGTTTCTATAACGTGAGTATACAAAAAAAAGATCGCGGCTAACGTTAGCCGCTAACAGGTAGCAACAACACAACGCGATCAAACTAACGTTACTTACCCTCGTAGTTGTGCAGAAAACTTGAGACATGCAATTTAAATCCCTTGTTACGTTTGCTTGTCGGAGCAGGGGACCAGGAATCAACGATAAGATGAACATTGTCTTGGGCAGCTCTTGTAAACATTCAGACAGCACTATTTTCACAGAGACCGGGGCTAGACCGGAAGCTGGAAATTACCTTTCCGGTCAATGCGCAAGTGATTTACGGCACTTGTGAACAGAGCCTATTTACAGTAGTAAATAAATAGAAATAATAATAATATATAAATAAAAATGCCCGTGACAAGAGTTCACAGCAGGTCTTTCAGTTAAGGAGGAAACTGTCTCCTCCTGTCTAAAACTCCGCAAGCCCTCTGCTGTCTGACAAGCGCATTACGTCACTCTCGTGGTTTGAGTTTGAGATTGAATATTGTCACACTTTAAGCGCAGGGAGGCAGGCTGAAAATGAAAATGCAGTTTGCTCTGTAGTTCAATGAGATATAACAGTGCTGAATAAGAAAATGAAAATGATTTAATCTTAATTTTATTTCTGACTCAAAAAAGGCAGCTTGACTTTGAAATTAAAAAGCATTTCTGCTATTTCATTTTAATTTTCAAAATTGACATTTCAAAATGAATTTTGGCCACTTTTTACTAAGACATATATTGAAAATTAAATGTTAAATGTTATTTTACTTATCATTTTAATTAAGTTACAAATTGAGCAGTCTCGAAGAAGAAAATGAAAATGCAGTTTGGTTTATTCATTTTAAATTTTATTTATGACTCAAAAAATGGCAGCTTGACTTTGAAATGAAAAAGCATTCCTGCTAAACCATTTTAGTTTTAATTTCGTCTCAATTACTCTGGGTTTGCTTTTGAGATTGAATATTGTCACACTTTGAGCGCAGGGGGGCAGGATGAAAATGAAAATGCAGTTTGCTCTGTAGTTCAATGAGATATAACAGTGCTGAATAAGAAAATGAAAATGATTTAATCTTAATTTTATTTCTGACTCAAAAAAGGCAGCTTGACTTTGAAATTAAAAAGCATTTCTGCTATTTCATTTTAATTTTCAAAATTGAGATTTCAAAATGAATTTTGGCCACTTTTTACTTAGACATATATTGAAAATTAAATGTTAAATGTTATTTTACTTATCATTTTAATTAAGTTACAAATTGAGCAGTCTCGAAGAAGAAAATGAAAATGCAGTTTGGTTTATTCATTTTAAATTTTATTTATGACTCAAAAAAGGCAGCTTGACTTTGAAATGAAAAAGCATTCCTGTTAAACCATTTTAGTTTTAAATACGTCCCATAAACGCTTCCATAGCTGTGAGTTTCTCCGATGAGATAAATCCTTCACGTTTACTTTTTTTTGGATTAAGTGAAACCTGCGCGTTGCCCAAACAACTACCCGACTGGAACACCCACTGACCCAACCAAAGTAACCATTGCAATTAATTAGAAATTAACAACAACAAAAAAACATGAAAAATGAACATCCATTAGACCGCGCTGTCCCCTGCACTGCCTTTCGAAATGAGGGTCCACCCGGAAGTTAGACGGATGTGACGTCACATGGGAACTATGTATTCCTTCCCACCAGCGAGATTCAGGAGTCGCAAGTAGCCTGCGGTTCAGCAAGAATCTCGTCCAGCTTCACAATGTCCAGAACAGCTGCCGTTGTTTTCCAAATTTGTCGATATGCCAGGTAACCACCAAGTTCAAAAGCAGAAATCCTGTTATCATAAATCCAGTTATGTACACATCTTAATCATCCTCGACTGACAACATGGACAGACACACGATCTTCCACTGCCCCCAGGAATCCATCATGTATCCAGCTGCAAGTGTCCCATCGGGGCAGGAGGGCTCTCCTTCACCCTGTCTTCTGGTCGAGAAAATTTGATCAATTGCGTTGAGAGACCAGCTGACCAGATCCATGATTCACAATTCTGAAGATATGGCAGAAGATATGCTAAGAAAGGCTCTGAAAGGTTCACGGGACAAAGAGCAGGAGCAGGGGAAGGAGTTGGTGGAGAAAAAGTGTCCGCCTTCACCGAGAGCAAGAAGAAGAAAAAAACACAAAATGACAAAAGGACAAATTAATGACAAACTGTACATCGCCTGGTGCCTTTCCTGACAGAGTTTTGGTCTAAAATTATTTTAATGATGGGATGTTACTTTGGTCCGTTTCAAGAAAAACGATTGAAAATCAACAAGTTGTTACTTTTTATCTTGGTTCAACAGAATTGTTTTCAAAAACAAACTAATGAAACTAATCTTGAAAAAAGGAGGGTACGCCCATAAAATATGGAAACTAGTCTGACCACAAGGACAAGTTAAAAGTGTGTCCTGCAATCAGCATCTCAGAAGTCTGCAGTCTGTAATCAGTCTGTTTAAAGCATATGTGTCAAACTCAAGGCTCCGGGCCAAATGTGGCCCTCGCTGACATCTTATCTGGCCCCCAAGATGACATGTGAAACGTGAAATACTTCTATCTCTTAGTTTGTCTCAGTAATCTTTGATTATGATGTCGAAAGCACAACAGAGAACATCAAACGAGACCAATCAAAGTCTTGTTGAGGAACCAGTGACCAAGAGAAGATGTTGGGTATCTGACTTGAGTTGATGTAGATTCTGAAACTGGCTCTTGGTTTGATTTAATTTTGGCCCCTTCTGTAAGTGGGTTTGACACCCCAGCTGTAAAGGGTGACAGGTAGTCACAGGGCTGTTTGGTGTGTAACACACTGAACATGCAGCACAGAAAGCTGAGGATGGAGTTGTCTCAGGAGTTAAAAGAAAAAGATTGATTGTTAATAAGACATCCTCATCTGTCAGTCATCCTGACTGTCCTCTTGTCTCCTGTTCGTCCACACGGTGGGGGTCGTTGTTGTCCCGGGCCTCGACTGATCTCATGTCTCTTTGATGAACTTACATTAATTTTGGCAGAAGTGTTTTATGTCGGATTTACCCGGGTTTGGGACCAGAACCAGAGACTGCTTGAGCTCCCTAACGGCTGGGTTAACTCCGTAGTGGCTGGTTTTTGGACATCCTCCCCCAGGCCTAAAAACATTATTTTCAGTGGGAGCCTGTGAGTAACTGGAGCACAGCCTCACTCTCAGAATCTGAGACAGAAACTACACCTGGACAAAAGAAACACCACCTGGACCCTAGAGCCCACAGCTGGATTCATTCAACCTTTATTTAGTCAGGTAAATCTTTTGAACCTCATGGGCTCATTTACGAAAGCGACCTGCTAAAACTAAAGAACAATGAACAGCAGTGGTAGAATTTCATTAAACAATAAACAAACAAACAATAAACAATAGAAAACAAAAGAGAGAAAAAAACAAAAGAAAGTTTTTTTTTTTTTTTTTTTAACAAAGTATCAAAAAACTAGCAAAACATTATAAGGTAGACGTATAAAATCAAAGACAGGATCATACTGGACCTGGACCATAGGAACCATTTGTGGACCATAAACCTGGACCAGTCTTTCATCAGTGTTTTATTGCAGTCCTCTTTAAGTCCAGCCAGTTAAAGATGGCCACCCATCCTGAGCCTGGTTCTTGTTCATGGAGGTTAGTTTCTCCTTCCTGCTGTCACCAATGTGCTGCTCAGGATGGAGGGTTGTGACAACGTGGAGGTTAAAAAAAACTAGATACATTTTACTAATGGTCTGAAGCAGGTAAAGATGATGGATGCATGGATGGATGGATGGATGGATGGATGGATGGATGGATGGATGGATGGATGGATGGACTTTCATTTTACAAAAGTCTGAACTGAATTAACCTCAGAGCTTGTTGGAGGTGAAGGTCTCCTCTGGTCCGTTGCAGGAGAGACGTCCTTCTGCACAAAATCCAATTATTTTCTCTCATTTCTTTTTTATTTACAGTGATTTTTACCCAAATTACTTTACTTTTACTTGAGTTTGTTATTTTAGTACTTTGTCTGACCCTGAGCCAAAGCTTCAGAACTGAACCCTCAGACTGGATCTGTAGAACCCCCTATGCACCACCAGAGGTCAGTCTGAACCTGGATCAGATACCGAGTTCACCTCATGCGTTTCAGACAGCAGAGTAAACCCAGAGGAACAGAACAGATTCAACAGAATAGAACAGAATAAAATAGAACAGAATAAAATATAATAGAACAGAATAAAACATAACAGAACAGAACAAAACAGAATACTGTAAAGTATAACAGAACAGATTCAACAGAATAGAACAGAATAAAATATAATAGAACAGAATAAAACATAACAGAACAGAACAAAACAGAATACTGTAAAGTATAGATTCAACAGAATAGAACAGAATAAAATATAATAGAACAAAATAAATATAATAGAACAGAACAGAATACAATAGAATAGAATAATAATAATAATAATAATAATAATAATAATAATAATAATAATAATAATAATAATAATAATAATAATAATAATAATGTCACATTTGTCATCTGTGTATGTTTCCATACAAGACGAAATTAGTCTCTGCATTTAACCCAACCACCACCAGGTGGGGCAGTGGGCAGCTATTGAAAGCGCCGGGGGAGCAATTTGGGGGTGAGGTGTGCTGCTCATAGACACCACAAGGTATGCAGTGACTGGGGTTCGAACCTGGGTCCTTCGGGTCCCAAGTCGGTTCCCCTGCCTCTAACAGAATAGAACAGAATAAAATAGGGCAGCACGGTGGCACAACTGGTAGAGCTGCTGCCTCTCAGCGAGAAGGTTGCCAGTTCAAATCCTGGTCCGGGGCCCTTTCTGGCTGGAGTTTGCATGTTCTCCCCGTGCATGTGTGGGTTTCCTCCGGGTACTCCGGTTTCCTCCCACAGACCAAAAAACATGCATCTTAGGCTGATTGGTGACTCTAAATTGACCCTGGTGTGAGTGAGAGAGTGGATGGTTGTTTGTCTCTATGTGTCTCTGTGATGGACTTGCGACCCGTCCAGGGTGTCCCCTGCCCCTCGCACTGTGATTGCTGGACATGGGCACCAGCGACCCCCGTGACCCAAAATGGAAGAAGCGGGTAAAAGATAATGGATGGATGGAAAATATAACAGAATAAAATATGACAGAACAGAACAGAATAAAATATAATAGAACAGAATAGAATAAAATATAATAGAACAGAATAGAACAGAATAAAATATAACAAAACAGAATAAAATAGAACAGAATAGAACAAAATAAAATATAACAGAACAGAACAGAATAAAATATAACAGAACAGAACAGAATAAAATAGAACAGAATAGAACAGAATAAAATATAACAGAACAGAATAAAATATAACAGAACAGAACAGAATAAAATATAACAGAATAGAACAGAATAAAATAGAACAGAATAGAACAGAACAGAATAGAACAAATTCGAATAGAACAGAACAGAATAAAATATAACAGAACAGACTAAAACAGAACAGAACAGAATAAAATAGAACAGAATAGAACAGAACAGAATAGAACAAAATCGAATAGAACAGAACATACTAAAATATAATTGAACAGAACAGTATAAAATATGACAGAACAGAATAGAATAGAACAGAATAGAATAGAACAGAATAGAATAGAATACAGAATAGAACAGAATAGAATAGAAAAGAACAGAATAGAACAGATTAGAACAGAACAGAATAAAATATAACAGAACAGAATAGAAACAACAACAGAACAGAATAGAACAGAACAGAATAGAATAAAACAGAATAGAACAGAATAGAATAGAACAGAACAGAATAGAACAGAATAGAACAGAATAGAATAGAACAGAACAGAATAGAACAGAATAGAATAGAATAGAATAGAACAGAATAGAACAGATTAGAACAGAACAGAATAAAATATAACAGAACAGAATAGAAAAAAACAACAGAACAGAATAGAATAGAACAGAATAGAATCATCAGTTCTGATTGGCTGAGGCTAATTTCTGGGTTGGGCAGGACAGGAAGCACAGCTGTGGGACCGCGCGGAGCCTGGATGCGCGCTCCCGATGAGGGTTTTGGGATCCGGTGGATCTGAGAAGAAGCAGACCCCGACCGACCGGAAATTTAAGAGGATTGACTTCACAATAAAAGTACAATAAACTAAAAACCTTTTTAAATTTGATTTTGATTTGATTTTTGATTTGATGTTTATTCATTCATTTTAAAAGAACAATACAAGACAGTTTCATCAGATACAAGAATACAAGTAGGATAAAATGAAGGGAGCAGAAAGAAGATGAAATCTTATTATATCTGCCCCTTATTTCACAGTTTGTTCAACCAATGATAACCTTCAAACTACATCACAAAATGAATAACTCTACTTAATTTTTCTAACTGTAATATACAAACTACATCACAAAATGAATAATTCTACTTAATTTTACTAACTGTAATTTGTTAGGCTGATTGGTGACTCTAAATTGACCCTAGGTGTGAGTGTGAGAATGGATGGTTGTTTGGTGTGAGTGAGACAGGTCCCTCTTGTAAATGAGTCCCCGTGACTCAACGAGGCTAGCCTGTATAAATAAAGGTTGAATTAATGAAAAAAAATGAATAATTCAACTTAATTTTTCTAACTGTAATACACAAACTACATCACAAAAATGAATAATTCTATTTAATTTTTCTAACTGTAATACACAAACTACATCACAAAATGAATAATTCTACTTAATTTTTCTAACTGTAATACACAAACTACATCACAAAATGAATAATTCTACTTAATTTTTCTAACTGTAATACACAAACTACATCACAAAAGAATAACTCTACTTAATTTTTCTAACTGTAATACACAACACACTAAGCTACATCATCAGTCAACATAAGTGTAATACACAAACACACTAAGTTACATCATATATAGTTTTTGAGCAAGTCCTTTTTGACCTTTTTCTTAAATGTATACATTGATTTTGCATTTTTAACATCACTCTCCAGAGCATTCCACAATCGAACTCCCTGAATTGAGGTAGACCGTCCCTTTAAGCTGGTTCTGAATTGTGGTTTGATGAATATCTCTGTCCCTTTGAGATTGTAATAACTTTGTCTTTTTATAAAATTTCTTTGGATATTTAAAGGTAATGTGTTATTATGAGCCCTATACATAACTGATAAAATACTATATTCTACCAATTCCTGGAATTTCAATAAGTTTAGCTGAAGAAACAAAGTGTTTGATGGGTGACTGAAATGTTTTCTGGTGATTACTCTTACAGCTCTCTTTTGTAAAATAAAAACAGGCTTTGTAATTGTTTTGCACGCTTTTCCCCAAACCTCAATACAATAGATTAAATGTGGACAATGATTGTGTTATACAACATATGCAGAGCTTTATCAATTAAAAAATCCCTGACTTTATACAGTACTGCAATTGATCTAGCTATTTTTGTTTTAATGGAATTTACATGATGTTTCCATGTCAGTTTGTCATCAATGATAACACCCAGAAACTTCACTTCACTCACTTTACAGATCACAACATCTTCAATTTCAAATGGATCGTCATCAACAATTCTCTTTTTGTTACTGAATATCATGTAATTAGTTTTATCTAAATTCAAAGATAATTTGTTTAATTTAAACCAAGTTTGTATTTTTATAAATTCTGTTTTCATCATATCCAAAATCTGTTTTATGTCTTTACCCGAACAGAAAAATGTGGTGTCATCGGCAAAAAGAACACATTTAAGAAGTCCTGACACATTTACCAAGTCATTCACATATAAAATAAATAACTTTGGTCCAAGCACAGAGCCCTGAGGAACTCCACAAGTGATATCACGGAGGTCAGATCTAACATCATTTATTTGCACAAACTGTTTCCTATCTTTCAAATAGCTATAGATACCCACACTGTAAACGATTTTCGTTAAATTTACAGTAACTTACTGGCAATTTTTATCCAGTAACTTACTGTATTTTAAATACAGTAAAACTACTGTAAATAAATACAGTAGTTACTGTATTTTATTTTACGGTAAAACTACTGTAAGATTAAATACAGTAGTTACTGTATTTTATTTTACGGTAAAACTACTGTAAAACTAAATACAGTAATTACTGTATTTTCTTTTACGGTAAAACTACTGTAAGATTAAATACAGTAGTTACTGTATTTTATATTACGGTAAAACTACTGCAAAACTAAATACAGTACTTACTGTATTTTTTATTTTACGGTAAAACTACTGTAAAACTAAATATAGTAGTTACTGTATTTTATTTTACGGTAAAAATAATGTAAACTAGTTGCAGTATTTACCATTGTTTAGTATAAAAGTACTGTAAAACCAATTACAGTAATTATCGTTTTTTTTGTTTTTCATTTTTAAAGTGAAACTGCTGTAAAACTATAACTTCAGTACTGTAATATTGTTTTCAATATGTGTAAACATTGCACTGTACTATCTTTTGGTATAAAAACAACATTTTACTTCAATATAATTGTTTTTAGAAGTCTTTCCTTAGTGAATGCAATGTTAATATGAAGCAGATGTTAAAAAATTAGAATAACAAGTGAGAATTTTCTTGCACAACCAAAAATTTAATTAACAAGCAATTTTAGAAGAAAAACACAAAAACATGCATAAATTAACAGCAAATACAACCATTTTAAGCACTTCAGTAATCTAACGTGTAAACTGATTCTATGGAAACAACATTTGACCCATTAATTCACAACATAAACAATTGAGGGAGTATCCTGGAGCATCTCAATTGTCAATGTAGAAAAACAAAAACATTTTATGTAGAATTAGTAACCATTTCTACTTTATTGAAATGTTTTGTGTCTCCTCCAAGACAATTCTTCAGTCTGAGGAATTGCAGGTATGCTTATCCTTTGTCCAGA
>JBBPBX010057998.1:0-11217 GCA_038048925.1 Garcialebias charrua
TGGCTGTCTTGTGAGCTTGCCTTCCACACAGGCTTCACAGAAAGGAAGTTCTTTGTCTGCAGATAATTTCACTCCATTCACCAGATCTTCTAGTTCCTTTAGTTTGGTGGTGTGACCCAAACGCTGATGCCATAAATTAGCTGTTACTGATGCACTTGATGCACTATGACAGACAGGTGAAGATCCTTTAACATCCAACTGGTACAGTCCATCAGATCTTTGTGTTCCCATTCCTCGAAGCGATCCATCCTTGTCACGTATGTAGCACCGAGATTTTTTGAACTGCACTGTATTTCCTTTTCTTGTAGCAGCTCCCACTGAAAAAAGATTTCCAGACAATTTTGGAACATATAACACATCATACATTGTGGCAGGTTTAGCATCACTTATTTTGAAGGTCATGTTCAATTTAACAATGCCAAATCCTTGAGCTGTGAGACCTGGAGGGGTGTGGTTGGGAGGAACGGCCCCCCTGATCTGAACCAGAGTGGTGTTCTGTTATTGGACTTCTGTGCTCGTCATGGATTGTCCATAACGAACACCATGTTTAAGCATAAGGGTGTCCATATGTGCTCTTGGCACCAGGACACCCTAGGTCGCAGTTCGATGATCGACTTTGTTGTCGTCTCATCTGATCTGCGGCCGCATGTCTTGGACACTCGGGTGAGGAGAGGGGCGGAGCTGTCTACTGACCACTACCTGGTGGTGAGTTGGCTCCGATGGTGGGGGAGGATGCCGGTCAGACCTGGCAGACCCAAACGTATCGTGAGGGTCTGCTGGGAACGTCTGGCAGAGTCTCCCGTAAGACGGAGCTTTAACTCCCACCTCCGGGAGAGCTTTGAACACGTTCCGAGGGAGGCGGGGGACATGGAGTCCGAGTGGGCCGTGTTCCGCGCCTCTATTGTCGAGGCAGCTTATCGGAGCTGTGGCCGCAAGGTTGTTGGTGCCTGTCGAGGTGGCAACCCTCGAACCCGGTGGTGGACACCGGCAGTGAGGGATGCTGTCAGGCTGAAGAAGGAGTCCTATTGGGCCTTTTTGGCTTGTGGGACCCCGGAAGCAGCTGATAGGTACCGGCAGTCCAAGCGGCATGCGGCTCGGGTGGTTGCTGAGGCAAAAACTCGGGCGTGGGAGGAGTTCGGAGAGGCCATGGAGAATGACTTCCGTACGGCTTCGAGGCGATTCTGGTCCACCATCCGGCGTCTCAGGGGGGGAAAGAGGTACGAGACCAACACCATTTATGGTGGAGGTGGCGTGCTGCTGACCTCAACTCGGGATGTTGTGAGTCGGTGGGCGGAATACTTCGAAGACCTCCTCAATCCTACTGGCACGTCTTCCACTGAGGAAGCAGAGCCTGGGGACTTTGGGTCGGGTTCTCCGATCTCTGGTGCTGAGGTCGCCGAGGTGGTTAAAAAGCTCCGCGGTGGCAAGGCTCCGGGGGTGGATGAGATTCGCCCGGAGTTCCTTAGGGCTCTGGATGTTGTAGGGTTGTGTTGGCTTACGCGACTCTGCAATATCGCGTGGACATCGGGGGCAGTTCCCTTGGATTGGCAGACTGGGGTGGTGGTTCCCCTATTTAAAAAGGGGGACCGTAGGGTGTGTTCCAACTATAGGGGGATCACACTCTTAAGCCTCCCTGGTAAGGTCTATTCAGGGGTTCTGGAGAGGAGGGTCCGTCGGATAGTCGAACCTCGGATTCAGGAGGAGCAGTGTGGTTTTCGTCCTGGTCGTGGAACACTGGACCAGCTCTACACCCTCAGCAGGGTCCTGGAGGGTGCGTGGGAGTTTGCCCAACCAGTTTACATGTGTTTTGTGGACTTGGAGAAGGCATTCGACCGCGTCCCTCGGGGGGTTCTGTGGGGGGTACTCCGGGAGTATGGGGTACCAGGCCCTTTGATAAGGGCTGTTAGGTCCCTGTACGACCGGTGTCAGAGCTTGGTCCGCATTGCCGGCAGTAAGTCAGGCTCGTTTCCAGTGAGAGTTGGACTCCGCCAAGGTTGCCCTTTGTCACCGATTCTGTTCATAACTTTTATGGACAGAATTTCTAGGCGCAGCCAAGGTGTTGAGAGGATCCGTTTTGGTGACCTTAGAATCGCTTCTCTGTTTTTTGCAGATGATGTGGTCCTACTGGCTTCATCAGTTCGTGATTTACAACTTTCACTGGAGCGGTTTGCAGCCGAGTGTGATGCGGCCGGGATGAGGATCAGTTCCTCCAAATCCGAGGCCATGGTCTTGAGCCGGAAAAGGGTAGCATGCCCTCTCCGGGTCGGGGAGGAGGTCCTGCCCCAAGTGGAGGAGTTTAAGTATCTCGGGATCTTGTTCACGAATGAGGGAAAACTGGAGCGTGAGATCGATAGGCGGATAGGTGCAGCGTCCGCAGTGAAGCGGGCGCTGTACCGGTCTGTCGTGGTGAAGAGAGAGCTGAGTCAAAAGGCAAAGCTCTCAATTTACCGATCGATCTACGTTCCCACCCTCATCTATGGTCATGAGCTTTGGGTTATGACCGAAAGAACAAGATCTCGGATACAAGCGGCTGAAATGAGTTTTCTCCGCAGGGTGGCTGGACTCTCCCTTAGAGATAGGGTGAGAAGCTCAGTCATCCGGGAGGGACTCGGAGTAGAGCCGCTGCTTCTCCACATCGAGAGGAGCCAGTTGAGGTGGCTCGGGCATCTGGTTAGGATGCCTCCTGGACGCCTCCCTGGTGAGGTGTTCCGGGCACGTCCCACCGGGAGGAGACCCAGAGGAAGACCCAGGACGCGCTGGAGGGACTATGTTTCTCGGCTGGCCTGGGAACGCCTTGGGATTCCCCCGGAGGAACTGCTCCAAGTGGCTGGGGAGAGGGAAGTCTGGGCCTCCCTACTTAGGCTGCTACCCCCGCGACCCGACCCCGGATAAGCGGAAGAAGATGGATGGATGGATGGATGAAATCCTTGAGCTTCCACCACCCTGCCATCACCCAGTTTTACAGATTGTGTTTCTGAAAACTGCTGGTAGTTTTGAAGATTTTCTTTGTCACAGGTCATGTGTTTTGATGCTCTAGAATCAATCAACCACTCAACTTGTCCTTGTCCTTCAGTTAGATTTGCATTTCCTGCAACAAAGGCACTCTCAGAGGGGTTGTCTTCATTTTCACATACTGCATTATTGGCTTTGTGATTTTTAATTTGTTTTTTCCAGCTTGGACAATTACGCTTTATGTGTCCTTCTCTGCCACACTTGTAACATCTCCATGAACTCTGTCGTTCAGCTCCCACTACTTTTGAATGGTCCTGCATTTCTCTGTGAACTTGTGTTGACATGGCTGATGCACCACCTGATGTAGCAGCACTGTAGTCATCATTAACATGGACTCTTTTTTGCTCTTCATTGATTAATGCTTGCTGAACAAACTGCAATGTCAAACTGTCCATCTTCGTTTCTAGAGCGGTGACAATTGTAGCATAGCTTGGTGGTAAGCTACCCAGGAGTGTTACAATCTGATCTTCTTCTTCAATTACAGCACCTATTGCTCTTAGCTGATCAGTCAGTTCCTTCATTCGTTTTAAATGGTCATTTAAGCTGTCCTTTTCCTTCATTTCACATCTGAAATATTTCTTCTTCAAGAATAGCTTATTAGCTAAAGTGTCTCTTTCAAAATGTCCTTTTAGCATGTCCCAAGCCTCTTTTGGAGTTTGGCAGCTTGTTATTAAATACAACTGGGGTGTACTCACATTTAGCACTAACATGGAAAATGCTTTTTCTCTCCGTCTCTCGAATTCTGCCCGAGCTTGTGCGTTAAGCCCGAGATACACTGAAGCAGACTCCGTATACGCGCATATACGGACGTATACGCGCGTATACGGAGCCGCTGCTACACTCGGCTTTCGTTCTCGCGTAGATTCTCGTGTTTTCGCTCCAAATTCTGACGTCATTTCCTCCGTACCGTCACTTCCGATCGTCACTTCCGCTAGTTTTTCGCTCCAAACGCTCGCGTTCTCCTTGTTGTAATATGAGCAGCTGAGCACGGAGTGCTTTTCCTGCAGCCCACAGCCCACCACAGCCCACCAGGGAATATATAAAACATCGCGCACCCAGGTAGGACCTGAATTCATTCATTTCATTCATCGAGTGAACGGAGGAAGAAGCGGTTACTTGACTTTAGGCAAAAAAACAAAAGAAAAGGCCCGATCAGCGATAAAAAAGAGGAATTTAAAACAGTCCGGCGCCGGGGAAGTTTAGGTCAGACACCGCGCATCGCGTATGCGAATCGCGTATGCGTAGTAAAAAAATACTTTTGCGCGTACTTGCCCTGAGGGGCTACGCGGGGCTACGCTGCGTACGGGGCGTACGTACGCTGCGTATTGGCGTATCGTGAGGACGCTCGAGTGTATCTCGCCCTTTAGCATCCAGAGTTAGCATATCCATCTCCGTTAGCTTGCCCCATAGTCCTTTAGCTTTTAGCAAATGCTCCATCTGAAACTTCCACATTGCCCAGTTCTCTGGTCCGCTCAGCTTGTCAATAAACAGCTGATCATCCATTGTGAATCCCATAATTCCGTTTATCTGACTCAAAAACTTCACTTACTGGACTTTTTAGCGACGCTCTGGGCCCATAACCTGAAGAGAACAGGTGATTCAACGTGCATTCATTTAGTATTTATTTAACGGCCCAACAACGGCTGCAATACACCAAAGATACAACAGATGGCAGCATAACAAAGCTCTCCCATTAACAACCATTGAACAAAATTACTGTTTCATATTTCAACAACTTCTGTCTTAACATTGTGTGAGTTAAACCCAAAGAACACATTTTGAGCCTCACAACAAGTATTACCCAAACTTTAATAGCACACAAGAGGCAGGTCTATATCACAGACGTCCTTCTGAAGGGCGAGGCATAGCTCCGCGCTAGCGCGAGCGCAAGGCCACGCGGCACCACGCTGTGTGAGCTCCGCTTGCACAAGCCTTTGAACGCTCGCGCAAACGCGCCAAGCTCAAATTTTACGACCGCTCACGCGCGCGGTGTCTCACAATAAACTGCCCTGGTGGCGGACTGTTTTGTGTGACACACAAATGAATTAAATTCCTCTTCTTCATCGCTGATCGGGGCTTTTCTTTTGTTTTTTTGCCAAAAGTCAAGTGATCGCTTGAAGCGGTCACCATTCACTTCCTCCTCCGATGAGGAGGAATGAATGAACTTGTCACGAGTGAACTAAACTCATGTCCAACGTGGATGCGCAGGTTCTAAACATTTCCTGGTGTGCTTGTCTGCTGTGTGGGTTGAAGGACCAGCGCTCCCTGTTTTAATTTTAATTTTTAGGACTTTTTTATTAACATATAAACACAGAACAAAGCTGCACAGCCCTCTGCCTTTTCTTCTCAGACCCGACATTCTTCTCAGACCCGACCTGTCAATCAAATCAGTAGGCTGTCAGCAAATGACCAATCAGCGACCTCAATTTGTCCCGTAGCTAAACGCTCCGCCCTGCTTCTGCTCAAATGACATCAAGTATTTGGAGCGAAAACGTTGGAGCCACACGCTGCTTCACGCTGAGCTCTGCTGTGAACCCCCCACACATAGCACACGCGCGTGGCGCGGCGCTCGCTCCAGCGCGGAGCTTTGCCTCGCCCTTGACTCATGGTGCAGCCATCCATCCATCCATCCATCTTCTTCCGCTTATCCGGGGTCGGGTCGCGGGGGTAGCAGCCTAAGTAGGGAGGCCCAGACTTCCCTCTCCCCAGCCACTTGGAGCAGCTCCTCCGGGGGAATCCCAAGGCGTTCCCAGGCCAGCCGAGAAACATAGTCCCTCCAGCGCGTCCTGGGTCTTCCTCTGGGTCTCCTCCCGGTGGGACATGCCCGGAACACCTCACCAGGGAGGCGTCCAGGAGGCATCCTAACCAGATGCCCGAGCCACCTCAACTGGCTCCTCTCGATGTGGAGAAGCAGCGGCTCTACTCCGAGTCCCTCCCGGATGACTGAGCTTCTCACCCTATCTCTAAGGGAGAGTCCAGCCACCCTGCGGAGAAAACTCATTTCAGCCGCTTGTATCCGAGATCTTGTTCTTTCGGTCATAACCCAAAGCTCATGACCATAGATGAGGGTGGGAACGTAGATCGATCGGTAAATTGAGAGCTTTGCCTTTTGACTCAGCTCTCTCTTCACCACGACAGACCGGTACAGCGCCCGCTTCACTGCGGACGCTGCACCTATCCGCCTATCGATCTCACGCTCCAGTTTTCCCTCATTCGTGAACAAGATCCCGAGATACTTAAACTCCTCCACTTGGGGCAGGACCTCCTCCCCGACCCGGAGAGGGCATGCTACCCTTTTCCGGCTCAAGACCATGGCCTCGGATTTGGAGGAACTGATCCTCATCCCGGCCGCATCACACTCGGCTGCAAACCGCTCCAGTGAAAGTTGTAAATCACGAACTGATGAAGCCAGTAGGACCACATCATCTGCAAAAAACAGAGAAGCGATTCTAAGGTCACCAAAACGGATCCTCTCAACACCTTGGCTGCGCCTAGAAATTCTGTCCATAAAAGTTATGAACAGAATCGGTGACAAAGGGCAACCTTGGCGGAGTCCAACTCTCACCGGAAACGAGCCTGACTTACTGCCGGCAATGCGGACCAAGCTCTGACACCGGTCGTACAGGGACCTAACAGCCCATATCAATAGGGCCTGGTACCCCATACTCCCGGAGTACCCCCCACAGAACCCCCCGAGGGACGCGGTCGAATGCCTTCTCCAAGTCCACAAAGCACATGTAAACTGGTTGGGCAAACTCCCACGCACCCTCCAGGACCCTGCTGAGGGTGTAGAGCTGGTCCAGTGTTCCACGACCAGGACGAAAACCACACTGCTCCTCCTGAATCCGAGGTTCGACTATCCGACGGACCCTCCTCTCCAGAACCCCTGAATAGACCTTACCAGGGAGGCTTAAGAGTGTGATCCCCCTATAGTTGGAACACACCCTACGGTCCCCCTTTTTGAATAGGGGAACCACCACCCCAGTCTGCCAATCCAAGGGAACTGCCCCCGATGTCCACGCGATATTGCAGAGTCGCGTAAGCCAACACAACCCTACAACATCCAGAGCCCTAAGGAACTCCGGGCGAATCTCATCCACCCCCGGAGCCTTGCCACCGCGGAGCTTTTTAACCACCTCGGCGACCTCAGCACCAGAGATCGGAGAACCCGACCCAAAGTCCCCAGGCTCCGCTTCCTCAGTGGAAGACGTGCCAGTAGGATTGAGGAGGTCTTCGAAGTATTCCGCCCACCGACTCACAACATCCCGAGTTGAGGTCAGCAGCACGCCACCCCCACCATAAATGGTGTTGGTCGCGTACCTCTTTCCCCCCCTGAGACGCCGGATGGTGGACCAGAATCGCCTCGAAGCCGTACGGAAGTCATTCTCCATGGCCTCTCCGAACTCCTCCCACGCCCGAGTTTTTGCCTCAGCAACCACCCGAGCCGCATGCCGCTTGGACTGCCGGTACCTATCAGCTGCTTCCGGGGTCCCACAAGCCAAAAAGGCCCAATAGGACTCCTTCTTCAGCCTGACAGCATCCCTCACTGCCGGTGTCCACCACCGGGTTCGAGGGTTGCCACCACGACAGGCACCAACAACCTTGCGGCCACAGCTCCGATAAGCTGCCTCGACAATAGAGGCGCGGAACACGGCCCACTCGGACTCCATGTCCCCCGCCTCCCTTGGAACGTGTTCAAAGCTCTCCCGGAGGTGGGAGTTAAAGCTCCGTCTTACGGGAGACTCTGCCAGACGTTCCCAGCAGACCCTCACAATACGTTTGGGTCTGCCAGGTCTGACCGGCATCCTCCCCCACCATCGGAGCCAACTCACCACCAGGTAGTGGTCAGTTGACAGCTCCGCCCCTCTCTTCACCCGAGTGTCCAAGACATGCGGCCGCAGATCAGATGAGACGACAACAAAGTCGATCATCGAACTGCGACCTAGGGTGTCCTGGTGCCAAGAGCACATATGGACACCCTTATGCTTAAACATGGTGTTCGTTATGGACAATCCATGACGAGCACAGAAGTCCAATAACAGAACACCACTCTGGTTCAGATCAGGGGGGCCGTTCCTCCCAACCACACCCCTCCAGGTCTCACTGTCATTGCCCACGTGAGCGTTGAAGTCCCCCAGTAGAACAAGGGAGTCCCCAGGAGGCGCACTCTCCAATACCCCCTCCAAGGACTCCAAAAAGGGTGGGTAGTCTGAGCTGCCGTTTGGTGCATAGGCACAAACAACAGTCAGAGCCCGTCCCCCCACACGTAGGCGAAGGGAGGCTACCCTCTCGTTCACCGGGGTGAACCCCAACGTACAGGCACCAAGATGGGGGGCAACCAGTATGCCCACTCCTGCTCGGCGCCTCTCACCAGGGGCAACTCCAGAGTGGAAGAGTGTCCAACCCCTCTCAAGGAAACTGGTTCCAGAGCCAGAGCCATGCGTTGAGGTGAGTCCGACTATTTCTAGTCGGAACCTCTCAACCTCACACACTAGCTCAGGCTCCTTCCCCACCAGAGAGGTGACATTCCATGTCCCAATGGCCAGCTTCTGTAGCCGAGGATCAGACCGCCAGGGTCCCCGCCCTCGGCCACCACCCATCTCACATTGCACCCGACCCCTTTGGCCCCTCCCACAGGTGGTGAGCCCATGGGAAGGGGGACCCACGTCTCCTCTTCGGGCTGTGCCCGGCCGGGCTCCATGGGTAAAAGCCCGGCCACCAGGCGCTCGCCAGCGTGCCCCACCTCCGGGCCTGGCTCCAGAGTGGGGCCCCGGTGACCCGCGTCCGGGCGAGGGAAAACTTAGTCCATTAATTGTACTCATCATAAGGGGTTTTTGGGCTGCACTTTGTCTGGTCCCTGCAGCCCGGAACACTAAAATACTGCTAAGCATGATGGGAAATCAACACAGTCCACTCCCCATTTTTTTGTTTTGTTTTTGATTGTGGCACTATCAGCTGTAATTCTTGTTGGCTTTGATCAACGGATACAGATTTAAACTATACATTGAATTTACAATTATAAATTCAATGTATAGTTTAAATCTGTATCTGTTGATCAAAACCAACAAGAATTACAACTCATAGTGCCACAATCAAAAACAAAACTAAAAAACAGGGAGTGGACTGTGTTGATTTCCCATAATGCTTAGCGGTATATTAGTGTTCAATTATCGTTTAAATCTGTATCTGTTGATCAAAACCAACAAGAATTACAACTCATAGTGCCACAATAAAAATAATAATAAAAAAAAAACGGGGAGTGGACTGTGTTGATTTCCCATAATGTTTAGCAGTATTTTAGTGTTCTGGGCTGCACCATGAGTCAGAAGGACGTCTGTGATATATACCGGTACCTGCCTCTTGTGTGCTATTAAAGTTTGGGTATTACCTGTTGTGAGGCTCAGAGTGTCTTCTTTGTGTTAAACTCACACAATGTTCAGACAAAAGTCACAGAGTATGGTGCAATATATGAGCTCTCTGACATACTTCAAGGATCTGAAATATCGACAGGTTGGATTGGAAAATCCGATATGTAAATTTTGCTGGTATCGGATGCTGATACCAATCCTGGATCGGATCGGCCCCATCCCTACTCTGATGTGTGTCTCATTGGTGTATGAATGTGATAAAGCACTGATTATTCTTTGTAGTGTTAGATATTTATCTAAATTGGTCCTGGTTTTTTTGATCTACTCAGAGATGGGATTATAATGAAATTATGTCCCAGTTCTGACAGGGTTAAACGGGGCCAGCAACAACAAGAGTCTCCCTTGGGTTCAATATCTGTCAAGCAATAAAGTTTATCATGCTTGCCACATCACGTAGAAATGTTTTAAAGCACTGTCTCATATTTTCCTCACACATCAATCTACATAAGATCCAATGAGATCACACTTAGTCACGCCCCCTCATATATGGAACAGGAAGAGCTCGCCTTCTGCGAAGAGAGGAGTCTTAGTGGTTAAGGAAAGTGGCTGTGTTGTCTTTCCCATCATGCTTAGCGCTTTTTTAGTTTTTTCAGTTGCACCATGAGTAAGGTCCTATAAATCATATATATCATAATGACTAGATACAGCATGGACCACTCTCGCCTGACGAGATTTCAGGCGGCCATCTTGGGGCAGTCCACCACTCCTCTCAGCCTTATATATTTGACAGGCACAATAAAGTATCAGTGCATTTAATCGATCATAACACGCTGAATAGTAATCCCATTGTCACATATGTAAATTTTAGGCATACAGCTATTAAAACTGCATGTATAGGAACATTTAGCATATTTAAATAATTTTGGTGGGATACAATATTTTAATGTATGACATGTTTTGCAAGATACAACCAAAGATGCAATTTATTCACACACACATTATGCTTATCAGAGTCAGAGTCAGAGAATCTTTATTGTCATTTGCATCGCATGTAGTACATGTGATGAAACGAGATTATGTACACAGGGTCCCAGTTACATCCAACAACAAAATGTAAGAGAAAAACAATAATAACATCTAGAATTTAACTAAGAAAAACATCAACTAGAAATACACTAAGCATTAATGTAATAGAAAAACGTCATTACAAACAGCAGCACGAACATGAGTCTGTATGAGCAGATGGTCACAGATGAACACAGCAACAAGAAAACAGATCAGCATCAGCATGATGTGATATTTTGCAGTGATTATTCTTATTATTTATTTATTCATGAGTCTAACAGCCTCAGGGTAGAAGCTGTTCCTCAGTCTAGTGGTTCTACATTTGATGCTCCTCAACCTCCGTCCTGAGGGGAGTGGGGCAAAGAGTGAGTGTGCTGGGTGAGTGAGGTCTTTCATGATGCAGGTGGCTCTCTTCCTGCATCTGGAGGTGTAGATGTCTGTGATGGTGGGGAGACTGACTCCAACATCTTCTGTGCAGCCTTCACCACTCTCTGCAAAGCTTTTCTTTCTGCAGCTGTGCAGCCTCCATGCCACACGTTGATGCTGGAGCACAGGATGCTCTCCATTGCACACCTGTAGAAGTTCAAGTTCAAGTTCACTTTATTAGGTCCCCAAGGGGCAATTCATCTACAACAGGTAGAGGTGGTGAGACAGCCAGCACATTCATACAGCTATAAAATAGAATAAAAAGTACCATCAAAACAAGGAGGTGAATATATCTGAATATATATATATATATATATATATATATATATATATATATAAATATATA